>PVJX010009818.1:0-59518 GCA_004027295.1 Dolichotis patagonum
GTGATGATATGAACAGCTGTTTTGAAGAAAACATTATGACAGCTATTGCTGATTTAATATTATCCTTCTTAGAAGTCCTACCATGCTTTTTTTGTTCTACTACCATTGGTTCTATCTACCACATTGTGTCTTATTTGAATTTGAATATGTGTGATAGTTCAAACAAATTTTTTTCTTTTTTATCAAAAATGAGATATTATAGTACCCATCGATCATTTTCTGTTATTTGGTTCAGAAAGCCCTGTAATTCTTTCACTATATGCATGGCTTTATACTATTGTGTTATGTTTGATATTATTGTAATTGAAACTATGCTCAACTATAGCAGAGTAAGAGATATGGTGTTAGATACTGTTGAAGTCCAGTTGACTTAATGTAAAGTACTGTGTTGCCTATGTTGTCCTCTTCTGATCTGCTCTGTACTGCCCCCTTTTGTTTTATTCTCTTTTAAACAAAAAAAAAATCAATTCTTTGATTCATTGATTTCTTGTATTTTTTTTAGTCTCTATTACATTACACTCTTCTCTAATCATTATAATTTCTTCCCCCATGTAAGCTTTTAGTTTGATTTGTTCCTCTTTTTCAGAGATTTGAGAGTCAACATCAGGTTGTTCATTTGAGTTCCTTGTGTTTTCTGATGTGAGAGTTCACCACCATAAATTTCCATCTTAGGACTGTTTTTATGTTTGTCCCATAATTTTCTGATAAGTTCTGGTTTCAGTGTTGTCACCTAAGTTTAGATACTGTTTACCCATATCTTTAATTGCATGTGTGATCTATTGTTTCCTCAGGAGGGTGTAATTTAATTTACACATGTTTTTGTATTGTGGGGGGGTTTTTGCCATTGATTTCGACTTACATTACACTCCAGTCAAATAATACTAATAGGAAAATTTAAATTCTTTTTCATTTTCTTGAGCATGTGGTATGGTCTATTTTGGAGAACATCCTATGTACAGCTAAGAAGAATGTATATTTTGATCTGTTGGGGAGAAACACTATGTAGACATCTACTAAGTCCATTTGTGCACAGATTTGGCTAACTGTTGATAGTGCTTTGTTGATTTTCTGTGTAGATCATCTCTTCATTTTGGACAGCTGTTCACTGAGTTCCCCATTACAATTGTGTTAGTGATTTTTTATGTCTGTTAATATTGGTTTATGTAAGTCAGTACACATCTATTTATGATTGTTATTTCTTATTGTTGGAATTTTCCCTTGTCAAGAATATAACTGAACTTGTTTGTCTCTTTTGAGCAGTACTGGCTTTAAGTTCACATTGTCAGCAAATTGAACAGCTACCCCTGCTTTAATCCAGGTTCCTGTTATGGATTATAGTTTTCCACCCTTTTACTTGTAGCCTATGAATTTCTTTTTGAGTTTAATGTGTCTCTTGTATGCAGCATACTGATGGATCATGTTTCTTGCTCCATTCTGCCAGTTTGTTTCTTTTGATTGGTGAATTGAGATCATTTACTCTGAGAGATATAACTACTATGTTTAGGATTATCCTTCTCATATTATTTTCCTGTGGTTGGTGCCCTTTCTCCTCTGTTTAACTGCTTGTCTTACTTGGTTCCTTCTTCCTATTGCTGCTCTTGTGTCTTCATAATTTCTTTCTAAAATATCCTACACAGTGTTTTGCAGAGGTGATTTGATGGTCACAAATGTCTTCATTTGATCTGTGTCAAGTAAGTTTCTAATTTCTCCATTCTCTTTGAAAGACAGTTTTGCAGGATACATCAGTCTCGGTTAGAGGTTTTTTTTTTTTTTCTTTTAAGGCTTGAAATACTTCACTACAAGTTTTTCTTGAGGGTTTGTGTTGAGTATTTTGCTATGACTCTGATATATTTTCCTTTATACATGACTTATTTATTTTCTCTACCTGCTTTTAATGTTCTGTTCTTGTGTGAATTTCTAGATCTTGATTATTGTATGTCTTGGTATAGATTTATATTGGTTATGCCTATTTGGATTTTATGTATCTCAATAAGGTTTTACATAGTTACCATGCAAAAAATTCAAACCTCTTGCCTGTTGGAGATTCTTTATCCTTTTTCTTCCATTTTTTTCTTGTTATAAATTAACCCTATAGGTATACATATGTATTACTTCATAATTAGCAAATGATTGATAATACTTTTTGCTTTTTAAATCTGTTTCTTTTTTCACTTATTGATTTTTTTCTCTTATACTAGCATATACAGTTTATAAGAGCAGTTATTTTTGTTTATCATTTTTTGATTCTTACATTTTCAATTTTCAAACTAATATTTTGTATTTCATATGCATCAGACATATAGAATATATGAGTGAATGACCGTTCTAATGAATGACTTTGTCTATGACTATTAAAATATAATCACTATAGAAATGCTGTACTCCCTTGGAGTTTTGAGCAGATAACATACACTTGACAAAAATGTTAGATTCTTACAAAAATAAATTCTCAATGGTTTGAACACTTGAATTTTAAGGAACATAACTATAAAAGTTTTAAAAATGGCATGTCTGCAAAACAATAGAATGGACTTATTACAGGGGATAATATAAACTTATTACAGGGGATAATATACATGGATAATATAAAGCATTTATAAAAAAATTACATTTGATTGAAAGTAGCATATGTCTCTATTTCTATAAGTAAAACTGCAAAAAGTAATATACAAAATACAGTAAACAAACAGGAATAGATACAGACATAATATATGAAATGTACATAATTGCAAAAGAGTTAAATGCTGAGTCTATAGTGTTACCAGAAATAAGTAAGAGAATAACACAGTCAGAAGTTCACAGATGGTGACATAAGAGGGCCAGAAGGTAAAGAGCACATGCACAACATTTTTACTCTGCAAGCACATACAAATTAAAATCATAGTCAGGAGAGGCACATGCTAGGAATACGTTATTAAGGTTACTTTGATGGAGAAGTTTTAAGTTTCACAAAATATTGGCTGGATGATGAATAGTGGAAAATTTTAACTCATGGAGGTTATTTGGTGAAAGAAGGTTTATGATATATTGCTAATATGAAGGTACTTGCTTCTGAGATTTAGTTATTACATATTACAAAAATGTGTTCACATATATGCATCAAGGAATAAATAAAGATGTGATATTTTTACACAATAGAGTAGTACTCAGCTATTCATGAGGATAAACTTGTAAGTTTTGAGGTAAATGGATTCAACCTGACATCATACTCAAGAGTAAAATAAAGGCCAGGGATTTAGCTCTGCAATGTAAGTTCTTGCCTAGGGAGCATGAGGTCATGAGTACAATCCCTGGTACCTAAAACAAAAACAAAAACACCCTAGTGAAATAAATGAGATTCACGTGTGTAATCATACTACTTTCTCCCTGGTGTCAGAAACTGAAAGAATATGTAAAGTCTAAAATACACAGTAGATATTGTGAAGTGGGAAAAATTATTCAAAAGGAAAAGTGAAGTGGGATGGTGGACGGGGGAAAAGATGTGAAGGAGAAAGGAAAAAATGCACATTAATTACACTACACTATTAAAAATGAAGGTTTGTGCTAATATAAATTTGAGAAACACTAATGCCATATATTGTACACTTAATAACTACTTTAAGGGTAGTGATATACAGTTTATTAACATTGTTTTCTAATATTATTTTGTTATGAAATTTTTTACAAGGTTTTCAACAAAATAAAAAATATAACCAGTAAATATAGATGAAACATTAAAATAAGTGAAGGTTTTTGCATCAATGACAAAAATTGCATTTTAAATAATATGCAGATAAATACAAGAGACTTAATAAATAATACTGATATATTCTTTCCTTAAAATATTACCAAACCAAAACAAAAAATAATAAACTTCTACAGATTTTCTAAAAGAGAATCAGAACTCTTGGCAATTAAATGACCACTGAGAAGATAGTCAAAATAAATTGATAATATGGAAAATATCTGAATGTGTTTTTGGAAAGACGAACTTGAACTGAAAAATATTCTGCACTACAGAAAAAATAATGACAGAAGAGAATAGTCAATGTAGTAAATGGGAAAATATATTTGCAACTGGTGCAGTCCCAGTAGCAATCTGTGAACATCTATTAGTAAGTTTTATATTACAACAACAAACATATGATATAAACATCTTAGAAGAAGGAAAGCTTTTATTTGTCTCAGTTTTGGAGATTTAATTTACACCCTATCCACACTGCTTCTTGGGTCCAGCAGCTGGCGTGTTGTGTCAGTGCACGTAAGTAGTGGATGGTGTGCATTCACCTCATAGCACTAGGAACGACAAGGGAGAAGAAAGAGATAAGGACCCTAAGCATTATTGAGGGGTCACTCTCAGCAGCCTAACACTTTCCCAACAGACCACACCATCTTAAATTACCATGCCCACCCAATAGTGCCATCATATAGTGTGATGGTTAGGTTTCACTGGAAACTTGACTTAGGAGGTGTCTAGGGATTTGGAAAGAATACTTTGTGTTTGTTTGGAGGAGTCATGGAGGCATGATCTTGGGTTTGCTCTGTGCTCCCTGAGCACTACCTCTCTGGTGCTGTTTCCACGACCTGGCTTCCACCTGCCATAAACTGAGCAGCTTTGTTCCTCCTTGCTTTTTAGCCAAGATGTTCCTGCCTTGGACCCGGCAGTCCATGGACTAAAACCAAGGAAGTAATGAGTCAGACTAAATATTTGCTGTTCTAAACAGTGGGTCTCTGATATTTTATACCAGTAATGGAAAGTTGACTGAAGCAAGTAGGGAGCAAGACTTTAGCACTTGGACCTTTGGGGGATATTTAACTTCCAATTATTGTACTCAGTATTTACAAACATCCAAAATATCTGTTTTTGACATCTAAAACTGTTGTCCCAACTAATTGCTAATGACAATGTTAAAAATGTATTTTAATAGCTAAAGAAAAGCTGTCTGTACTGGAATATTCATATGGGTTTAAAATTAGCCGCACAATTTATAATAGCCAAATCATGGAAACAACCCAACCTATCAACTGAGGAATGGAAAAGATATGGTATTTTTATACAATGGAGTACTAGTCAACTGTAAAGAAGTATTGTATCAAGGCTTTTATAGGTAAACGGATGAGACTTGAGATCATACTCATAAGAGAAATAAATAAGACTCATATGTGTAAATATCATATTGTCTCACTAGTGTAAAGAACTAAAAAGGAAATGAGATCCAAAATCTACAACAGATGTTATGAAAGTTTGAGAAACTGCTCAAAGGGGAAAAATAACAAGGATAGGGAATGAAGAACAGGGAAAGGAAAAGTAAAAAGATATAAATTTGTTTATATATACATAAAATAACTAAGATGAGTATATTACTAATTCTATTAGTTCTTAGAAAATCACAGTTAATACTCATATGATTATATAAATTTACATGTATATATCTGCTAATCTAAACAACTCTTGAAAATAATAATATGTAATATTACAACCATTATTAATATCCTATCATCTTGCTTTTAAAGCCTATATTGTTACTGTTTTGTGTTTTATGTTATTCTCGTTTCTGTTTGTATGTCTCTTGTTTTTAATTTTTCTTTTCTGTTTTTCCTCTTTAATATAAAAAACTTAAAAAATTAAATTAGTTATTAGCACTAAAACGTATCAATTTAAATCTTCATTTGAAGAAATTAAAACATTAAAATCTTTTAAAAAATCAAACCAGTTCTACACTTTTCATAGTATGAAAGTGTAAACAAAGGGTCACAATAACCTGACCATCTTTCAAGCAATAATCATTTGAAGGTTTAATAAAATGCTATAGAAATTTCAAGTATAATATTTATGTGAGTTTTATACCTAGGAGAGAAAGTTTGTTTTTCAGTACAAGGTTGTGAAAGATATTGTTTTATAATATGCCATGACCTGCATGGTTTTTGAAGTTGGTGAGAAGAAGGACGTCAAGAGGATGAGAAAATAAAGAAGAGATAAAGTTGAGGCCAGGCAGAGCCATTACTCTTCCAGTAGGAGGAAAGGAACTGCTCCTTCACTGTAAGGGCATTTATTTATGCATTTTGGCCACTTAATGTCATATGACACCCCATTGTCCTAGCAATGCTCACTCAGATTGTCTTGGGGCTGGGTGTTCTCTGAGCTAAAACAGCTTCTTCACATGGCTTGCCCTGGGTATCCTTTGTTCTTGGGAGAGTCAGGCCCCAGCCCTGTTTGTGTTGTCAATTTCCAGCTTCAATGGTTCCCAACATTAATACAGTATTTAATCTTCTTTAATGAGTTATATTACTGTAGAGATTTTGAGTGGATTAAATAAGTTGTTTTCTACTCCATGTTTTATTTTTTCAAACATGTTATACCACTATTTCCCAACTACATTTTTGATAATTTGGTTGGAACCATATTATCAGATTGAGTACACTGGTACAGAGATTCAAGAGTCTCTTAATACAGCATCATGTTCACTATACCAGAAACACTGTGAATACTTAATACCATGAAATAATGCAGGTAAAAGAATTTGCTAGACAACTACATACTAACATAGGAATGAGTCTTAGGACATAGTGTGAAATCAATACTAAGAAATAGCATTTTACTATTGCAGAGAATATATATATGACATGCAAAGCACAATGTGAAAAATAAAGAGGAAGACCTACAGCACAACTGCTTAGGATAGTAGATTTTGTGGTCATGATAAAAGATTACAACACTGTTAAACATCTTATAATATTACTGAAAATGATTATACAGCTGGATTACTTGTGTAACAGTTAAAGTGCCTCAGAATGCTAGAATGAAACATAACAACTTCCAGGAAATAAAACCATCCATATTGTTTCATGAACCCTATTGAAAATTCTATATAGGAGTATAAACTGAAGAACACTGAATTCTCCATAGACTATGTGAATGTTTGTATATGGTGATTTAATGATGATCATTTAGTAAGCAACACATTAAACTACACTTCAGAAAGCAAAGAGTACCAGATTCAACCATCCTCATTTCTTCTTGATGAAGTTTTTTGCATGCTGCCCACAGTTTTAAGAAATAGATTTACCTGCTATGTTTGTCAGGAGTGTGCATCCCATGTATGGATAGAATCCTTGGAGAATGGCTTCTGCAATTTGCAGCGCATCAGGAAGTTCAGCATCCAAAGCGTTCTCAAACCTGGACAAGTTCTCCCTTCTCCCAGACACTAACAGCACAATCCCGGTTAGGGAAATGAAACAGAGAATAGACATCTTCATCAAAGAACTGACAGTTTGAAACCAGGACACTGTTTTTATCCGTTGAATATTCAGAAGTCCCAATGACCACAAAATGGCCAAAGCTAGGCATTTCTTTGGTAGCTCTGGAGGTGAGCACCCAGCATAGAAAGGCTGAATTAGGTAGCTAGCTACCAGCAAGCTTTGTGCGCTCAGTCCTATTAAATAACCAAAAAACCCCATCCAAACATAAAGGAAAGCAACATAGGATCCAAGTGATCTTTTGAGGAAAAAATAAGCTGCTCCACTTCTAGGGAAGGTGGTCCCCACCTCTACAACACAGAGACCATTGATCATACTGAGTATGGCACAAAGCACCCATATACTCAGGGAGACAGGAATGTTCAGGGAGCAGTAACTCAGTACTCCCTTAGGAGATACAAATATTCCTGCCCCTACGGTGGCACTTAATATGAAGATATTTCCATGGAAGAACCCTATTTTTCTTGAGAGTTGCATGCTTTTGCCCTTTTCTCTTTTTCCAGAACTAAAAAATAAACATGAGGCTTTAAATGTGTTTCTTTTATGGTTTCTCTTGATTTACTAAGCCTACCCTAGAAGGGATATTGTATCAAAACTAATACATTTCATCCTTACATAAGCTGTTTATTACTTAAAGTAGGTTAGATTTAAAAATGATTGACTCATATTTATTGAATACTTTGTGTTTTTTCCCTAGAAGCAGAGTTTAAATGATTTACATGTTACTTACTGTTGTTTTAAAATCACATATGCCACTGAACAAGTTAGTCGATGCTAATTAGGAAGGTGAGATTGCAGGAGATTTTGGAGAGTGAAGTCTCCTTTGGGGTTAGAACAGTGTGACTGGACTAAGTCCATCTGCTTGATCCTACAGAGCCAGTATGCAGAAGAGCATGGTTTAGGAAAGCACAGCAGATTTATTAAAGAGTTAGATCTTGGAGAAGAAGAATCTTTTGTATTTGTGAGAATAGACCTTATTAGGGAACACAAGTATGAGATAGGACTTGTAAAAGGAGGAGAATTATTTATGTGGGGTATTGGGCAGGAAGGCTGCATACTGGGCAGGTTCTCTTCATCCCAGGAGGTTCCTGCCCCTTTCTCCTGGCACTCCTTGGAGAAACATGGGGATCTACTGTGACTTGCAGGAATTTGTTCCTGTCCCCTTTAGATAGACATTACTTTTCTTCAAGTTAAATATCACAGGAATTTACATTCTTTGGTTTATCTCACACATATATCCAAAGAACAAGGAAGGTTATTAAAATTCTGATGTTAACTGAGGGTCACCAGGTGTTCTTGTTTCTGTGAATCTAAACTAAGTTTTTTAAAGCTTGGTCATCATAATCCCTTACATGTAGTTTTCTTATAATTTGGAATCCTGGGCTCTGCCAGAGCAGTTACCAAAGGAATGACCAACACTACAGCACTGTTACTGTTTCAGTGTGAAATGTTACTGTGTGGATTTGTACCAAGAGCCCTAGCTGCAGTTTAAATGCAAAAAAAATGTCTGCTTTAGGTTGGAGTAGATGACAGTTTTGCTTTTACATAGTCACTGACTATATATAGTTTATAGGATATAGTTTTTTTAGTTCTACCTTTCTTCAGATTTCAAAGCATGCTAATTATTTTATTTTGTTTCATTTCTTCATTTAGAGACAAGATTTCCCTATGCACTGCAGACTGTCCTTGAATTCGCTTTGTAGCCCAGGCTAGCTTCAAACCTGCAGTGATCCTTTTGCTTCATACTTCTGACTGCTGGGGTTATAGGCATGTGCCATGATACCTTGGAATAATTGTATTTTACAGGGCCAGTTTCATGATGATGAATGGCTTATTATTTCATGTATTAGGCCTGAATAATTGGTTTTCTTTGTAATTTCATTATAACTGATGCATCCTTGTTGATCTGAGATGATATGCATGTTCTTTAGTGCTACATATATACAGGCCAACATTATTTCCAAATTTCACTTAATCTGTGGATTTTATCCCATCCACTGTGTGAAGATTCATGATGCATAAATTTATAGATCAATGATTTTTATAAGGCAGAAGCTGTCATAAAATGGAATTGATTTGTTTAGTTGTTTTTCTCCTATGTCCATTATAGAATGTTAGAAATGAGCCAAGGTGGCTTTCTTTCTTGCCCCTTATGTAGATACAGTGGGGCCCAGTTGATTAAGAAATGCCTGGCTTGGGCCAAGGATTTAGCTCAGCAGCACAAGTGCCTGCCTGGCAAGTGCATGGTCATGAGTTCAATCCCGGGTAACCCCCCACCCCCAAAATGCCTGACTGATTGGTTTAGAGTAGTTCTCGGTGCATCTGTGTGATAGACATAGTGAAAGAATAAGACCCACTCTGTGTTTGGGTGGCAACAATTTATTATTGTATCCTGGATAGAATAAAAACAGAAAGAAGAATGAAGTCTCACTTGTGCTTTTTTTTTTTTTTTTTCAGAATTATCTGTCTTCCCCTTTGCCTGTGAAGGTTCATCTCCTGGTTTCCAGGGCAGACATTTCAACCTTCCAGTGCACTCACTCTTCAGCCTTCCAGCAAGACCCGTCTTTTTCCTGATACATGGGACTCTACCAGGACCTCTAGGTCTTCCAGCTTTGCTTGGATCACCTGGATCTCTAGATTGCATATATCCATTTTGCAGAATCCCAAAGATTGTGGTCCTTTTCATATCTCTAGAATGTCCTTCAGTATTCTTTGTAGGGTTTGTTAGGTGTTCATGCATTCCTTCAGTTGTTCTGCATCATGAAACTATCTTGTTTCTCTATTAATTCTGAAAGATAGTTTTGCAGGGTACATCAATCTGGGTTCGAAGTTGTTTTCTTTCATGATTTGAAACACTTCACTCCAAGCTCTTCTTTTTTTTAAAATTTTATTTAAAAAGAAAAAAAAGCAAAACAAAAAAGGGTGAATACAATACAGAAAAAAACCAGTAAGAAATCACTAGTTGATAAATTACATATTGTCCTCTTAGAAATAGTTGTTCATGTTACAAAATTAAAGCATACAAAGTAGACATTCAAACAGTGAAGCTGCAAATAGTTCTGTTCAACTATCCAACCAAAATTTAGTAATACGGTTATCAATCCTACACACTTAAACATACATGCAGTTATATCCTTTAGAGCACTTTCTTTTCCTCCTTTTGCTTTTTAAGTTCATTATCTGTTTAGTTATACCATGATTAAGCTTGCTCAGTACCTTACTGATCTGTTTTGTTGTTATTTTCTTTTTAATCACCTTATATAATTCTGGGGTTTTTTTGGAAGGTAGTAGAAATACAACAGAACAAGACAGAGCAAAGCCAATTGAGACAGTGCGTGAATTTGATACAGAACCTCACAGCAAGTTACCTGCATAACAGTAATAGATACCTTCATATATCTCATTATCTCCACAATAGTTGTCTAGTTAATTAAGTATAGCAAAATCAAACCAAAGACACAACATTATAAAATCAATCAAAAGAAAATATTAAATAGAGCAAAGCAAATAATCATAATGAAACAAAACTGAAAAACAATACTTGCTTTCAAAGAGAAGATAGAGAACCCCTATATTTGCTATGTTGCATACAGTCATCCTGCCAAGAGATGCTCAGACCTCTGTCCCCAATTGCTAAAGGGGGGGATGTTTCATTCCAAGCCCATGCACCAGTAGGTTCAAGAGACACTACAGTGTCTCCTCCTGGCGCTTACCAAGAGGGCGGGCGAATTGCTTCTTTGTGCAGGCTCCTGGGTTCCGCTGTGGCCGTGGCCAGGTCTCTGGGGCCTTGCTCTGGTTCTCCTTCTGGTTCACACCTGAGGGACTCCAAGCTCTTCTTAACTTCATGGTTTGTGCTGTGAAGTCTGTCAAGATTCTGATGGGTTTTCCTTTATAGGTGATCTGTTTCTTTTCTCTAACAGCTTTTAATATTCTGATCTAGTGTTGAATTTCTGCAATCTTGATTATTATACGACTGGGTTTATATTTATTTTGGTTATGGCTAGCTAGAGTTCCAATGTCTCACTTATCTGTGTATTGCATATGTTTAGGAAGTTTTCTACTATTACTTCCATAAATAGAATTTTAATGTCATTTGTTTTTACCCTGGCTTTTTCACTGACACCTATTATTCTTAAGTTATTTTGCTTTGCATCATCTTATAGTGTTTCAATTGTTATTTCCTGGTTCCTTGTTATTTTTAAGAGATCTTTCCTTTCATGATTGCAAGCTGCAAATCTGTCTTCAAAGTCAGAAAGTCTAACTTCAGTTTCTTTCAAGCAGTTTTGCCAGGTTTCAATGGAGTTTTTAATTTCCTGGATATTTCCTCTTTGTATCTCTTTAATATATTCTGAATCTTTTTTATATTGTTCATTCAAAATTTCCCTTATTTTCCAATGCTCCTCTATTTTTTGTATATCTTTTTATAGGTGTATGTCAATTCTTTTATTATGTTTTCCATCTTTTCTTTTACCTGTGATAATATTTGTTCTAATTTCTTTTATAGCCCCAAGAAGCTGTTGCTTCACTTCAGTTGCCATCCCTTTAGAAGCTTCTGATGTATGACTCCCAATCTCTTCTATTTTTACATCTGCTGGACTTGCCTTGCTTGGTTGGAGGCGAGAGACTGCCTTTGCTTCTTCCTCTTGACATTCCTGGGTACTTCTGCACAAGCAGGTAGGAGGGGCCCTAGCACATCCCATGTTGGCTAAAATTTCTCCAAAGCGTGACTGTTTTGTTCTCCTGGCCTGTGCTGGCTATGGGTAGCTGATGGTGGCCATTCGTTGAGCTGGCTGCTGCTTTTCCCTGCCTGCCCTGGCCAGCCATGGCAGGGAGCGTCCACAATGGTTGGAGTGCATGCAAGTGTGGGACCGGCCCACTGTCTCCCGGTATACAGAAAAGTATACAAACATACAACATTAAATTCATGTTACATATTTCCAATATTCATGTTACATATTTATAACCAATTTAAAAATTAACAATGCAATACATTAAATTGATTCTATCATGCAAATTACAAAATCATATGATAGATGATTTATATATCATGAGAAGTTAACATCTACACTTTTTGTCACATATGAAGTAGACACTATATTGTTATTAACTATTTTCACCAGGTTATCCATTAAGACTCAAAACTTATTCATCTTGCAAGTACAGGTTTATATCCTTCAATCAACATTGCTCCATTTCCCTTGACCCTCCATCATCTGAACACCACTGTACTATATGGTTCTAAGAAAGTCAGTCTTTTAGAATCTACATAGCATTGAAACCAAGAATTCTAAGTCTTCTTATGTCTCATTTATATTCCTTAGTATAATATCCTCTAGATTTACCATATTTCCTGAAAATAGAAGGCTTTCTTCCTTTTTTAAAGGCTGAATAATACTCTGGGTATGTAATTAGATATAATTTTTATAAACCTCTTATTCTTTAATGGATAGATGTTGTTCCACAGCTTGATTATTTAAAATAATGCTAAATAGCTACCATAATGGAGATGATCTCTATAATATAATGACTATTAATATCCTTTAAATATGTATCCAAACTTGAGGAAGTTGGACTGCTCGTCTTTGTGGCTGTTTTACTGTTAGTTTGTGAAGAAACCTCATAATGTTTTCTGTATTGCTTGTACCAAATTTATTTTTCAGCAGTAATATACAAGGATTTCCTTTTTCTCATAATCTTTTCAGAGTTTGTATTTTGATTTTTCAAAAGTCATTGCAACAGGTACAAAGTGATAGCTCACTGTGACTTTTACTCATATTTTTATGACTAGTGATATTGAACAATTTTTCTTTTGTTACTCATGTTTAGATATGTTCAATGAAGCAATTGCGAAGAATAAGTCATACATTTTTCCCTAGTTTTTCTTAAGGAGTTCTATAGCTTCAGGTTCAATGTTTAAATCCTTAATATATCTGGAGATTCCTATCATCATAGCAACAAAAGGAGACCAAATAACATTTGCACATAATATTTAGGTTTTTTCAACACTTTGAAATGAATACACCATGTTTTCCCTATTGTAGTTCTGATGACACAGGTGAAGATTAGTAAAAAATGGATCAATGAGTCTCTTTCTGAGGTTTGTTTTCTGTTGCATTTATCTCTCTACATGTTTGTATGCTGGGTTCATAAAGTTTTCATGATGAGTTCATGAACACTTGTGTGTTCATTTGGTGGTTCATTCTTCCTTCATTTCCCATGTTTCTTGTTAGTTTACATCAATGTCTCTATGCTTGATATATAAGTCAATATTTGTGAAACCTCAGTTATCTGAAGAGTTGAGGTCTTCACAGTTGAATTGTCCTAAAGTATTCTTGATCTCTGTTTTCATAAAGGGAAGTCATACCTAAGTGAATCTTTCCTGGCACCTGTCATGATTGAATTGGTGGCCATAATGCCTGCCTTCTAAATATTCCACCATCTCCCAACAGTAGCGCACATCAGCACACAAACCTTCCTTTTATGGGAGAATTAAAGTAGAAATCATAGCAGTAAACATCTCTGTAAGAATGTGTATTTTGCCGGGGATTTAGCTCAGTGGCTTAAGCGCCTGCCTGGCAAGCACGAAGTCATGAGTTCGATCCCCGATGCCAAAAAAAAAAAAAAAAAAGAATGTGTATTTTATCCATGAGGTCTCTACTCTCATAGTCTGTCTCTTTATAGCTTCAGGATTTAATATGATCCAGTTGATATTATAGATTTAAGCCTATGGTTTTTGAAAGGGAAGCTGATATTCAGACCATTAACTGATGATTTGATGTATGTATCTATATATTTTCCATCTTACTGTTTTTATTTTACTGAAGAGCCTTGATTCTTGTATATTGCTTCTTAACCCTGCTTACTATTGCTATTTTTTTGCTCTTATCGGTGATGAATGAAGTGTCTTCATTGAAAGAATACTATGGTTATTACACTTTGTATTGTAGGATGTAGAAAAAGTAATCATTTGATTGTATACAGTGAGGCTAAAGATGAACATACAGAATTGGCCGTGCGATACTAATACACATTTTCATGTAATTATCATTACTTTTCTTATCTTTACCTTAATAAAGCTAGATTTTGTAGAGTAGAAACTGTGCCTTATTAACATCTAGGTATTTTCTCTGTACATTGAAAGGTTTTACTCTCCTGTTGTGCTGAATCAACTCTCAGTCACATTGTTGTTCCATCTTGTGATATTACACGTCTCTAAATTCCATAAAGTTTTCATTTCTACATTAGCATCTTTTTGTGTCCTCTTTGACCAACCAAACCTTACTGGCATAGAGTAATTGGAAAAATTTTTATCTCTGATTGTTTCAAAAATGAGTAATACCTTGGTTAGACAGTTGTCACTTACTATCTTTCTTAAAGTTGCTGTCAGTTTTTGCCTCTGCAAGAGTTATCTCATCTAAAGCCTTGCTGAACCTGATATTTTAATTTACTTTTTCCTTTATTCTCTTTTAGTTATCTATTTTGAGTCAGATTGTCTTTGCAGTGTGGGCTGATCTTCAACTCATTTTATACACAAGACTTGGTTGAAACTCACAGCAGTCCTTGTACCTCAGCACCTGCATGCTGGGACTACAGCCATGTACCATCATGCCCAACTCATGGATCTAACCTTTCTGTTTCTTCCTTTTACAGATGGTTGCTTTTCTTCACACTGAAGCATTTAGCCGGACTGCATAATAGATCTCATAGCAAGGCCACTGGCATCAGTAATCAAGCATTCTAAGAGGACAAGCCTCAATCCGTAGTGATAACTTATCCATGGAAGTCACTCATCACTGTTGATGTGCCCTTTATTAATAAATATCTGCAGATGCATGTGTGACTCTGTTCTATATATTTTGGAGGCTTGCAGGGCGCTGTTTGTCTAAGAAACATAGATTTCACAATTTAATGTCTCTTATTTTGCAAATTTTTTTACAATCAATTTTTTCTGTGAAAATACAATTTTCATGATCTTCTGAAGGTGACATATTAAATAATAATTGTATGTAACAAATGACTTTCTCAGAGAAGTTTGATTAAGGTGAACATGAAGCTGGTAATAAAGAAATACACTTAAAACAAAGACAACTTGATAAATATGCTCTGTTTTAGGAGACTGAATGATTGGCATAAAAATTAGAAAGACCGAAAAAGCTAAAGATGCAAATATCATTGGTAACCAAAACTGAATGGAAAAATGAAATAAAGATTAGTGATATTTTATTTCCTTCACAAATTTTTACAAACAAAACACTTCTCAAGTGAAAATAACAGGGAGGTAACTGAATATATATTTTAAATAGGTTTAGAAGGATATTTTCAGTTTTAGGATATGGCAAATGAGATTAATGCACATTACACATACACAGCAATATATTAATAAATGATTTCACTTCTCAACAAATTGTATCATCCATTTACTAAAATTAGTGAAAATTTGTATTTTTAATAATGAAAAGTGATTAAAAGATATATTTTACGTGTGCCATAAAGAAAAAATTACTAATGCCCTTTCAGTTTTAACTACTGAAAAATGTTCTTAGTTTTTGCATTTACGAAACCTAGCTGCCATTTGTTTATCATACTTCTTGCAAGTAATATGTAAAAATTTGATGCAGAACAACCACATCATTTGATTCAAAAAATTCTGTATTGAGATACAAAATCATTGTGTCAAAATTTAATTTGTTTAAGAAATAACTATTCAAGTTTTTCCCAGTTCGTCTTGGCATGCTTGATGGACAAAAATTGGTTCCTTTATGAAGTTTGCTATCACTGTGCAGCTTTACAAGACTGGGCTTCTCAATCTGATCTTCACTTGTGAAATGGTGCCTTGGACAATGTGGATCTTTAAGAATTGGCTGGAAATTCATTCATTTCGTGTGAGTAGAACTAGCTGAACAAAGTGACATTTGGTGATGAACTTTTTAACTGTACTTGTTCACATTTCTTACTCTGCTATGAAGCTAAGAAGATCTTCTAGGGAAAGCTTGACTGATTTTTTTGAACTGCCTGGAACAGATCCTGAACATAGTAGTTATACACTGCAGATTAGGTCACAAAAATAAGCAAAAGTCATCTTCAATCACATTTTTCAGTGTGCTCATAGATAAATAAGAAGTTATTTTGGGAAAAAAAAGAGAGTGGAAGATGACATAGCTTCATGTTTCTTCATATATTAGCAGACATAGGAATCTGCATGATAACTGATACTTATGCAGATTACAATGGTGCAAAGGAGTCTAAAAATTTCCCAGGATAAATGTGGGAATTTAAATGAAAGTAAGGACACTACACTGTTCATTTTAGTGACTGGCATGACTTATGGGTTTCTTCTTTATAAGCATCTCACATCTAAAAGGAAAAAGTATCTTAAACAATGAGTAACCTTGATTATATTTATAACCTGATTAAGAAATAAAACGTAGTCTTCAGACTCCAAAATTCACATTACAGCAAGGTATAGGTTACTACCAGACCATATAACTGAAAATAAGAAAGAGGCATGGTAGAGATAAAGATACATAGACAACAGAAAAGTGTAGTTCACAGAATGCATGCTAGCAAGCTTTCTAACAGTTATCGAAGCAGGACACCACAAGGTATATGTAGATCACTAGCTTAGGAGCAGCCACAGTATTTCTAATGCAAAGATCAGCGACCATCACACAGTTGTGTTCTTGACAAAATAAATACGCTTTCCTAGAGAAGATATAAAAAATATTTGGGTTCCTATGCCAGAATGTTAATTTTCAATTCCAGATCAGCTCCATTTCTCCAGGGTAATCAGTCTGAGTCTTGGAATTCTCTTGAAAAGAACACGGTTATTTGAAGAATTCAGGCCACCTCTTTGGTCTGCTTCTACTCATACCTCATCCTCACTCAC
This sequence comes from Dolichotis patagonum, assembly GCA_004027295.1. NCBI lineage: Eukaryota > Metazoa > Chordata > Mammalia > Rodentia > Caviidae > Dolichotis > Dolichotis patagonum. Next base: position 17,123 of record PVJX010009818.1, read on the forward strand.
TCTCCCTGCTCTTGGAGCAGTAGTCTTCTCAAAGAAGAATCTGATATTATTTCTCTTGCATATGAGATCTTTGTTGTTTTAGAAAACACACATGTATCCATGGAATTTTGCAGCCAGAGGCTCTTATGTATTTCATGGGTCCCCACACTCCTGGCCATCAAGTAGTAGGAACTGTTCAGCCCAGCAGAAGGTGAACAGTGGGAATTTAACTGAAAGTAAAGACAGAGCTGCCCTGTATTTACTGCCATTCCCCATTGTTCACATTACCATCTGAGCTCCGTCTCCTACCAGCTCAGAAATGGAATTAGATTCTTATAGGAGCATGAATCGTACTGTGAAATGCAACTGTAAGGATCTAGGTTGTGTGCTTCTTGTGAAAGCCTAATGCCTGAAGATCTGAAATGGATCTGAGGTAGTGAAACTAGTACTGAAGATTGCTGCAAATGCACATTAACATTAGCAGAGAGGTTTGACTGCACAGATACCATAGGGAATCAAATACTTACAGAGTCCTATTGAAACCCTATTAGTATCTGATTAATTGTAATTAAGTTACATCTAGTGATAATCTTTGCAATGGCAAGCAATTTTAGGTGACCACCTAGTTATTGGAACACAAAATCAGTGTTTGCCCTGATAATGAATTATGATGAGTTGTAACATTATATTTTAACATAGTATAATACAATACCAATGGAAAAAAGCAATATATACGGTGCTTGAATAATTTAGAAAACATTAATCTCCTCCCTCCAGTCTGTCATAAATTTATCTTCCACAAAACTGGTTCTTGGTGCCAAAAACTTTGAGAATCACTCATTTAGGGTGTCTTGTACTCTCTATGCTCTGTGCCTGTGCACAGGGCTGTGTCCCTCTAGTAAAGCAGTGCTTTTTAGTAGCATTTTGTAAAGACCTTCAGAATGCCTCTGTGGAATAACACTTGCCGAACATGCATGAGGCCTTCAGATCAGACTTTAGTTTATTCATGCAAGGAATCATATAGCAAACTCTCAGAAGTAACAATACTTTTTCCAACTAATTCATAGAGAACAGTGATTGAATTTTGATAAAGTTTACACTTATATAAATGGCCTTAATTTTTTTTTATTTTAAAGAGAATAAAACAAAAGAGGGCAGAACAAAGCAGATCAGAACAGAACAACATAAGCAACACAACACTCTACAATAAGACAACCGGACATTAACAGTAGCTATCACAATATCTCTTTCTCTGCTATAGTTGAGCATAGTTTCAAATACAATAATATCAAATGTAACACAATAGTATAAAACCACTGAAGAGTATTTCTTATACAAACTAAATGTTTGTTGCTAAAATCTTTCTACCAATTCCTGAAATTTAAGAAAAAAAAATCTGTCATCTTTGTAAAAATGTAAACTTTCAACTTTTACACCAAAAATTAATACAAATAAATCTGGTAAAGAATGGTCCTTAACAGAAAATAAGCAAGTGCAGGCCCAGATCATATGTTTCAAAAGTTGGGCTGGAAAATATTTAACTGCATTCATATAATTTCAAAAGATTGTATTTATAAATGGATAGTATTAAATTAAATGTTGTATCTAAGTTTTATTTCTCTTATAAGTTCTTGGTAGATCTGGAATCTGGCACCTTGATTGAAGTAAAGATATCATATTTACCCCACCTGAAATTGAAAATGATAAGCCCCGTATACTTTATTAAATGGGTTGATTTGATGGTATAACAGCAATATAACATGAAATAATTAACTGGGTCACAGCTGCAGCTGGTGAGAGATGCTCATTAAGCATCAAGTAGACCAGCGGCAATTGTCCTTCTTGGCTTGCTGCATAGAGCATCCTTGATCCCAAAAGTATTCCACAAGAGGTGGTTTCAATTATTGAAGTTGAAATTCCCAGGGAAATGGCCCATTGCATGGAAGGGAGTACTCTGTCCATCCATGTGACAGCAACAGAATCTACAAACATCAAATGAAATGGAAAAAGTCATAGTCGCTTTGGCCCTTTTGCAAATACATATGTAAATACTTCTTTCTTCCTGAATCTATGCCTCTTGTAACAGGAACTGGCCACTCCTCACAAGAAAGGAAGTGTCCTTAAGTATTTTTTTTCTTTTTTTGGTACCGGGGATTGAACTCACAACTGCACGCTTGCCAAGCAGGCACTTATGCCACTGAGCTATACTCCCAGCCCTTAAGTTCTTGAATTGGTTGTGGCTTTTTGTGTTTTCACTAATAAAATAGAAACTGTTAATTGTGATTTTTCAGCTACTCTTTGAGAGGTATTGCAAGCTTCTGCATGCTCTGTTGATTGGAACCCTGTCTAGCTTCCATATTAACAAGCTCAGCCTAGATTACCAGAGGACAAAGCCAAGACAAGCTGTGTCCTCTGTGGTGATGTGAAAATGCATGAAAAAGATCACCCTTTTAGAAACCTGATTTACCCAGATCTCCTAGTGCATTGTGTAATCTTGTATGACACATGTCTTAACACAGAACTCCTCACAGAGAACTCTGGGATAATCAGTTTATGTGAGAGAAACATGAAAATTCCTTTACCTGAAGACCAATGATTGCTAATGTGCTCTTTATAGACTGCCTTATATTCTGTGGCAGTCTCACATGTTTTTACCCATCCTCTCATTCTTATTCCCTTTGCTTTTGCATAAACTTGCATTATGGTCCCATTGCTCTCCTGATTTTCTTCCTGATTTACTTAACATAAGCCTTTGCCCTAATAAAATTCTTGCACGTACAACCTTGTGTGGTATTTACATCTCAAAAGCTTGAAATAATATCTTATTGACTTCAAAGTGTAGGGCAAGCCATACAATAACCACTTTCCAATAGGGCAAGAATCTGTAGACTCACAAGTGGCTTCAGCAACTCAGGTGATCCTATCATATGTTGTGGACCAGTACAATTCTGATCTAAAATGTTTAAGACTGTGTTTCTGAAAGTTTTCCAGAAAATCATGAATACTTGAGATAATTACCTGTACTCTAATCAAATGAAAGTGACAATGGAAGGATTATCCATAGGAATGGATAGTTTTCTAAATAAATCAAATAACACATTAAAAATGTGAGCTATTATATTGTATATGTAACAAGCATGCTCCAAAAATGGTTCAGAATTGGTGTGCATTAATTACAGTACCAGTGGAGATAATTGTGTAATATAATTGTGTTTTCTTATTATTTATGAGATCATTGTATTTTTCAATGAGCATTGGATGAATTAACAGTTTAATTATTTCATGTTACTTTTCCTTATAAAATGTTAATTACATGTGTGTGTTTACAATAATAAGGGCTATCATCTTTCCTTCTAGAGGCAACCTACGTTCTCAAGTTGAAGGAATTTATAAAAGAGTTAGCACTTGCTAAAAGATCATTGGTATTGTACTCTAAGTTTATTGACTGTCTTTCATTTCATGGGTTTACCATGCATTTCTGAGACTAGTGTTGATATGGGATGATGCACTTGGGCTCTAGAGATACTGAACTTGGAATCGATCTTACTGTCACCATGAGGCAGCCAATTTTGTCTGGTTGCAGGAATCCAGGGATCTTGTGTAAGGTGCAGTGATCAGAGTGCAGTGGATGAGGACAGAAAGTTAGGCCTGGTGTAGGCCTTGGCTTAGAACCTGCTCTGGTCAGCTGAGATGTGACCATTTGGCCTGAAGGAAGTAAGTGCTGGGCTGATGTTAGGGTGGTTGCAGCTCTGAGCTAGTGAGATTAGGAAGACAAGTGAGCAAAACAGACAGCAGTGTTTAAGCAGAGAAGTGGCCTGATTAACTTTTTGTATTCTAAACTATCTGTATAGACTGAAATTGAGAGTATCAGAAGACCTGCCTAAATTCAGAGGCTGTTGCAGTAAATCAGTGAGGAACAAGGATCTGGACCAATGCACTAAGAGTGAGAAATATGAGGGGCATGTATTGGAAATTCAGTGAGGTAGAGTTGCATTGAACTTGCAGACTGAATTCCAGGGGAAGTGTAAGACAAATTATTTTTTCTTCCCTCATTTTACTAATTACAAATATTTTCTTTAATGGATTTCAGCATTTCTGTGAGACCAAAAGTTGCAAATATGCAATGATAACAACTTGGTTTTCTTTTTTTAACTGATAGTTGTTTATAATCACTGCATTTTAATGCTGCTATCAAGCCACCTTTCAACTTTTTGAATTATGGAAAAATTACATGGATGTTCACATCCCTCTGTGTTTGTACATGTGTATAATTATATATGCTTCTTTTTAGGTTGTGTTTTACTCATATATTGATTGCAATTTATGTGGAATACTTGAAAAGTTAATTGTTTTAGTGCATGAAATTTGTAGATAAACGCACTTGTTTTTCTGCAGAAGTAAATATGTTTAAAACTTTAAAGTTGGGTAGAATTTTTTCTAAATTTTTATTTCTACTTTATTGTTATAAAATAACCTGAACATTGAATCTTCATTGATTCATATATATATATATATATATATATATATATATATATATATATATATATATATGTTGTGATTCTGTCTATACATAAAACTTCTAGTGTGACAAATCTTCAGTAGATTCTCTTTGTGTTATTATGGAATTCCTGAGATGCTGTCTCAGTGATGCTTTTATCTGGACTTTTCTCAAGGCACATTTTAGCATAATGTTTGAGAATATAGTTTTAAAATTAGGATCACTGGTTTGATTCATGTTTGCCAATTGGTGTGTAACATTGAATATCATTCTTCATGGAATTTTTTGAACATGAGGTGTTATAAATTGTGATGCACATTCACAAAACAATACTCCCAATGACCTAAAGAAGAAACAAATTTTAAAATGATAATAGATCAACTGTCATTTGTTTTTTGTTTTTTTGATCCATGAGTCTATTTTTTTGCCAGTGCATCGTGTCTTTATATGGCTGTCACATTCTGTCAAAAAAAATTTCCTCTATTTTCCTGTGTCCTGAGATGTTGTGGGAGAGTAAGGTTAGAGGTGATACAGTAATTGATTGTTTGCAAGAAATTTCAAGGCAGTGCAATATATAGGTCATGGTATTAGTTCTGCTGGCTGCTTTTAGCCTGATTTTTGAGATAGAAGATAAAAGAAGTAGGGGAAAAAGCAAGGGGAAATAAGCAACAGGAAGCTGTGGGGCAAAGAATGCACAAACTCCTAAATATTAGAAAACCAATAAATAAAGCTCAGCAGGTGCTTCCAAGATTCTCAACCTCATTTGCATTGTGACATAGGTGAGTATTGGACAATATGGCACTTCCTCTGAACACTCAGTTAAAAACTGTCCCTCCCAGTTGAACTGAGTCAGATATCCTGTGAGGCCATGACCTTTGTCAATTGTAAGTTTCCACAATCCCAAGACCATAAGCTTCAGTTCCTGTCTCTATCAGGGTTCTGAATACTTCTTACTGGCCTACTCTCACCCTATGAATTGTAACTTCACTTCTTTTGCTTTTCCTGTCATTCCTTTGGAGCATCCTACTCAGTTTGTTATGAGATACCAAGAACAGAAATGATGCCCACTAGCCCTTCTCTAATAACATATTCTGATGGTGACAATCCATTCAAGAGTTTGGAGACTCTATGTAGTACTTTTTCATTTTCTTATTTATCTGGTTGCATACTTATAAGTAGGATCAGACAACCATATGTCAATAAGTCTCCTGCTTGAACTCCAGTTGTAAGATATTCAGTATTTGATGGAACATCGTATGCTCTTGCAGGTGCATGACAACTCTCACAATACTACCATGTTTCTGTCCTATGCTTGATCAATAAAAAATGAAATGTGTTTGTTCCATATTTTTTTTCTTCACTCTGAATATTTTGCCACTTGTTTCTGAGTTTTGATAGTCTCAACTTCAATCTTTTGTCTCCCTTTTCAGGGGTTATGCCTTTCCTTCATGACTTTTATGATCTTCTTCACATCCTTTTCCTAATTTTGGCATATTCTTATCATTCCTTATGTGCTATGTTACTTTCTGCTGCTCACACTGTTCTGTTATGGTCCCCATTCACAAAATTACTATTTTCCTAGTTAGTAGGTAAACTCTTGCTGTCTAATGAAGTACAGCATTCATTTCTGGGTTTCCCATGAAGTCCATTTTCATAGATGGCTCAGGCAGGACATATGTTTGTTTGACAATATGCTGTCTGCCTCAAGTCATACAGGGATTAGCTTGTGCTTAGGAAACTCACTGAGGGACAACATACCTCCTTGGCAGTATTTACTAATTTACAAAGTGTCCACATTGAACTCGTCCTGTCTGATTTGGAAATTTACATTGAATTCCAGCTTGATTTAATACTTCTGTGATATTTCTTTGGCATTTTGATAGCTGCTAAACTGAACTAATGGAGTTAATTTGTATTTAAAATTCTATGTTGTCATGATTTTGGCACAGAAGAGTCCCAGCAAACAGGACACAGTAAATTTTAAAATTGTCAGTATGAAGATATATTTTTCACAGGAAACATTTTATATGGTAAGAATTTGCTCTAGTAAAAAAAAGTTTTGATGAGGAATATACTAGAAGGCATGAATAAGTTGAAAATGTTTGTGGTGTTAAGGCATAGGAAATTTGTATATATTTTAATTCTAAATATTTGTTGTTATTGGTTTCATAGGACCTAAGATATTTTTCTTCTAAACATCCTTTTTGTCCCTATATGGGTAAAGCAGTTGTGTCATTAGCACTCAATCATCAGTCATTAATCTCACATGGGAAGACATGATTCCAATAATCAGATCAGCATCCTAGTGTTGAAGGACAGTAGAAACATTGACTAAGCATGATGCCTTCAAAGAAATTTTCAAAAGTACAAGAGATAACTATAAGGAAAGAATGAGAGTTGTGAATATCATGATAGAGTCATATGTGTCAGTCCTTCTAACAGGTCAATAGGGCCAGGATTTTGAAAAGAATGTTTAATATGTGTTAATGTCTGATGATAAAGGACAATCATAAGCTTGTCTTGAATTAATTGAAACATAATTTATTAGACTCATCATTGAAAATCCATATTTTAAGATGTTTGCCTGTGAAGAAACGAAAACTTCTACTACAGCTAGACTTGCTACTTGGCCAAACCCTCACATCATACTCACAATTTCTCACCTGAGTTTGGACTGTGAAGGCAATGATGTGCAGCTTATGAACCTGTCTGCCCATTCAGGGTAATTGATACCAGTAAGTATGGATTGCAAGGGCTGTTTAAAGAAATAGTTTGCCCAGGCTACTTTTCTTTTAACAGTAAGTTTAAGCCCATAAAGATGCTGTATAGCTCAAGGAGAATGACTGTGTACTTCAGGGCATTAAATAAGGTGATTGTCCCACATCATCCCAACCAATTCAGAACTGTCCTCTTGGTTGAAGAAGTGAAGCAGGCTATGAGATCCTATCATGCCATTTCAAGTCTTGCTACTACTCTTTCTAGTATTCCTTTAGATGATAATACCCCAAAATAACATGTTCACTTAAAAGTACAGCAATAAACCTTTCAAGTACTGTCCCAACATGAAGGAAAATGACTGGTCATGCTCTCCATCTACTGTAAAAATATTTCATCATGTAAATTGCATCACAGTAACTGCTGAGTTTCCTACATATTTTAAAGGAAAAACCTAGAGCATACACAAGAACACCTAAAGGAGTGGATGTCGAAAGTCTGTTCCCACAAGGTACAAGGACTTAAGGCATAATGTTGGAAAAACTTGTCTTTATTAAAGGTATGCATGATATATGGAAAATACATTGAGACATTTTGGCCTTCACAGCTCTCAAATTTCTGTTCTAGCCTTGGTCTCAGATATGCTCCTCTTTAAAATCTCCTCTATCAGATAATAGGGTAAAGGATATATATGAATTTGTCAAAATCTCTGTTCAAGATTACTACATAACTTCCAAAGGCTTTATTTGAGGTCATAAGCTATGGAGAGATACAAGAAATTGGGTACTGGTGCCACCTGTCTTACCACATTTATCTGTTAGGATATTAGCAGAGCTCCAGAGAACACAAGACTTAGCCTTTTCTCCTTTTTGTCTATAGTCCCTGTTAAGCATCAATAAAACATCTTTTTTATACTTTGAGCTTCACCATTAGACATTGTCCTTAATAATTCACAACAATTTGATACTATCAATGAGAGAAAGCAACAGTCTATTGTGTTTTGCAATATGGCTTTGTCCCTATGCAAACTAAGTAACAAAGAAATATGTTTAGGACACAGTAGCCTGAATTATAGTACTATTCTCCAATTAGATATCTTTTTAAAGAAACAATCACAATGTTTAGAAATCTCTTATTTTCAGGCTGAAATGCTTCTTTAAAAAACCATTCCTCTACAAAGGCCCAAGAGATGCCTTCTTTAAAAGGCTTTTGAGCCAGTCATGGTTATTATTAATAACCTCTCTTTTAGACAATCACCTGTTTCTCAGGGTGACCAAGTGAAAACTCTTCAACATTCTCATAACCTTCATGCTGCTGGATTGGCCTCACCCTTCCTTAGTGACTCAGAAACTATGCCCGTGGTGAGTGATCCAGAGGGACATATGTCATTTAACTCCTAGAACATTACTGAGTCACATTAATTACAGCAGAATATATGCCACATGGAGCATCTCGCCCTTCTGTGTCACAACCTTGTCCTTACAGATGTTTCTTATTTAAGAGACTTCTACAGATTCTCTTTTTCAGTCTTTAAACTTTGATACAGCGTATGCTTTTGAATCTACAGTGCTATCAACATACAACTGACTTTGTAGTCTTCACTTTCAGTTTAGAGAAATTAAGATGAGATTCTTACAATTTACATATCAGTAAGTAATATGTCCCTGCTGCACAGAAAATACTTCTGGGAATTTGAGACCATTGGCCTTCCACAACTCACAATTAATTATGGTAATCATGTATTTTAGGAAGGCAATGAAATAGAAGATAGACCAAAGACATATAAACAATAAGAAGTCTTGAGAAAAAGATATATAAAACCTAAAAAAGCATGGAAGACCATCATAATTTCAGAAATCTAAGAGACATTCACTCAGTCACTCCAATATTCCCAGGCATGCAGTAAACAAAAGTACATGGCCCTGATTTGTTTTCAACCTCTTTGGCAATATGTTTTTAACTCCAGGAAATCTTTAAATACCATGAAACATACTGTAAAAACGTATGGTCATAGATGCCCTCTCTTGATGGATGAATGTTAAGGTTTAGAGCTACATGTCCTCCAAAGCCTTGTATTGTCATAAGTGTGGCTTCAGGAGGTGGTTGCATCATGGGTCTGTGATGCTCCTCAACAGATTAGTCTAAATGTGTTATTAGGATGTGATGCCTGTTGTAGAAGGATGGTCTCTCAGAGTGTGGCCTAAAAGAATATATATCGCTCCCTCTTCCCTCAATTCCTTGCTCTGTTTCTACCACTAACATGCCATGTGTTGCTAAATCTCTGCCATTCTGCCATCTTGCCCTGTCATGCAGCCATGGGTATATGGACTGAAACTTCTACAAACTGTAAGCCAAATTAAACATTTCCTACTTTAAACTGTGCATCATACATTGTGACTGTGATAAGAAAGTAACTAGGACAGTGGGCTGAGTCAGGTCTCTTTAGACCTTGACTCCTACAATACCTACTATAGATCCTTCCACTGTACTAGCACTTTCTGAGGCCCAGTGCCTGCCACTTTGGGGGTCACGAGCCTTTCTCAGAGTCCCTTTCTCACATCGTAGATTTTATGTTCACTTCATTTGCTTTTAATTAGTCTTGTTCATATTACTCCTTTTGAGTGTCTTTTTTTTCTTTTTTCTTTTTAAATTTTATTTAAAGAAAAAACAAAACAGAAACAGGGTAGAAACAATACATAGTTTGAAAAAAATAAACAGTAAAAATCACTAGTTGATAAATTACATATTGTCCTCTTAGAAATAGTTCCTCAAGTTACAAAAGTAAAGCATACAAAGTGGACATATAAACAGTGAGAATGCAAACAGTTCTGTTCAACTGTCCAACAAAACTTAGTAATATAGTTATCAATGCTACACACTTAATCATATATGCCACTATATCCCTTAGAGCACTTTCTTTTCCTCTTTTTTGAAATAGCAATTAACCATTTTAGACCTTGTTACTCCTACAGGTCTTATTAGTTTTTAGATTAGAGACACAATGTGATGTTTATAAATATGATTCTTATGTATTTCACTAATGAGCATAGCTGCAAGTTGTCTCCATTTCCCTATGAAGGCCTCAAGATCATCATTTTTATAGCTGAATAATATTATGTTATATAAAAATATCACATCTTTTTCATCCACTCTGAAGTTGATGGGCATCTTGGTTGTTTCCAAGATTTAGCTACTATAAATTGTGCTGCTATGAACATGGGTGAATATATATCACTGTGATATGACATTTTTAATTTTTTCTGGGAAAATACCCAGGATGGATATAGCTGGAATGAATGGAAATTCCAATCCTAGTATTTTGAGGAATCTCCATACTGATTTCCACAGTGATTGCACCAGTATGCACTACCACCAAAAATGGAGAAGTGTTCCTTTTTCCACACACCCTCACCAACATTAGTTATCAGTTGATTTCTTGATGGCAGTCATTCTTTCCACAGTGAGATGAAATCTCAACAGTGTTTTAATTTGCATTTCTTGACTGACCAGTGATGATGAACATTTCTTCATATATTTGTTTGCCATTTATACATCTTCATCTGAGAACTGTGTGTTCATCTCTGATGTCCATTTTTGGAGAGGGTCTTAGAATTTGCAGGGCTTGATGTTTTTCAGTTCTCTATATGTTGTGGATGTAAGTCCTTTTTCTGAGGGATAGTTGGGTAAAATTTGGTCCCATTTGGTGGGTTTTCTTTTCACTTTGTTGGTGATTTCTTCTGAAATGCAAAGACTTTTCAATAATCTGAGATTACAGTTGCTGATTCTTTGAAGTATTGCCCATGTAGTTTGCTTTTTATTCATGAATTCTCTCTTTTTTAAAATTTATTTATTTTTTTTAAATTTTATTTTAAAGATAATAAAACAAAAGAGGGCAGTACAGAGCAGATCAGAACAGGACAACATAGGCAACAGAGTACTTTACATTAAGACAACTGGACATCAACAGTAGCTAACACCATATCTCTTACTCTGCTATAGTTGAGCATAGTTTCAAATACAATAATATCAAACATAACAAAATAGTATAAAGCCATGCAAAGAGTAAAAGAATTACAGGGCTTTCTGAGCTGAATAACAGAAAATGATCAATGGGTACTATAATATCTCATTTTTGACAGAAAAAATTTTTTAAACTATCACACCTATTCAAATCCCAATAAGACACAATGTGATAGATAGAACCAATGGTAGTAGAAGAATAGAAGCATGATAGGACTTCTAAGAAGGATGATATTAAATCAGCAATAGCTGTCATAATGTTTTGTTTTCTTCAAAACAGCTGTTAATATCAGGAGACTTTAACACACCATTGACACAAAGGGACAGATCAACTAGACAGAAAATCAGCAAAGACATAACAGAACCACATCACATTTGTGAACAAATGGACTTGATAGATGTATACAGAGTGTTCCAACCAACAACATCAGAATATACATTCTTCTCAGCAGTACATGGGACATTCTCTAAAACAGACCATATACTAGCCCACAGAACATATTTAAGTAAATGCAAAAGAATTGAAATTATCCCATGCATGTTATTGGATCATAGTGCTGTGAAACTAGAAACTAATGATAAAAGAAATTGCAAAAATCTACAAACACATGGAAACTGAATAATACACTCTTGAGCAATCAGTGGGTCACAGAGGAAATTAAAGAAGAAATTAAACAATCTATACAAGTAAATGAAAACACAGACACAACTTACTGGTTTTGTAGCACGCAATGAAAGCAGTCTAAGAGGAAAATTTATTGCATTGAGTTCCAACATCAGGAAGACAAAATGAACACAAATAAACAACCTGATGCTACAACTCAAACATCTAGAAAAAGAAGAACTAGCCAAGCCCAAAGCCAAAAGAAGGGAGGAAATTATAAAGATCAGAACAGAAATTAATGCAATAGAGACTAAGAAACCAGTACAAAGGATCAATGAATCAAAGAGTTTGTTCTTTGAAAGAATAAATAAAATTGATAAGCCCCTGGCCAACCTTATTAAAAAAAGGAAAGAAAAAACTCAAATTCATGCAATAAGGAATGAAAAAGGTGAAATTACTACAGACTCAGTGGAAATACAGAAGATCATCAACACCTATTTTTAAAACCTCTGCTCTCATAGGTTCAATAACACTGAAGAAATAGACAGATTACTAGATACATATGAACTACCCAAGCTGGATCAGGAAGATGTAAAACTTCTGAATAACCCAATTTCTATTATGGAATTGAAAATGTAATTAAGTCCTTGCCTACAAAGACGAGTCCAGGCCCAGATGGATTTACTGCTGAATTCTACAAGAAATACAAAGAAGACTTAACTCCAACACTCCTGAAACTCTTCAATGAAATTGAAAGGGAAGCAATTCTTCCTAAGTCATTCCTGGAAGCAAATATCACTCTAGTACCCAAACCAGAGAAAGACTCAACTAAAAAACAGAACTATAGGCCAATCTCCCTAATGAACATAGATGCAAAATTTCTCAGTAAAATATTAGCAAACAGGATGCATCAAATCATCAAGAAGATTATACACCATGACCAAGTAGGATTCATCCCAGGAATGCAGGGATGGCTTTTGAGTGTCTTGCCTAATTTTCTGTTTGAGATATCAAGAACCACACAACAATCCCTCAAGCCTTTAGCTTATAACATAATGGGAAAAATCTGGCAAAAAACAGCAGAAACATTTTAAAAACTTAAATTTTGACCCAGAATGTATCATGGGCAAAGTTGTAGCCTACAGGATTCTGGGTGCTGGACAGACTTTTGCATTTAAAAAGAAATCTAGTACTTTGAAAAAAAATTATGGCTTAAGGGCCTCATATATATGGGTAGATTGTTATCCATTGTAGGTCAAGGGAGCAACAGTGTATACCTTCATTTAAGAAGAAATTCTCCAGTGTATCTTGTTGAGAAGGACCCTCTAGAAAAGGAGTTCCACAGAACTCATTTCACCATATTTAGCTTTCTTGACACACAGAAGCCATTATTTTATTGATCCAAAATCTACTCCTTTAGAGATCTAAGAGGGATCAACTATTGCTTATGCTGATGGGAGATGTGACTATCACTGATATCATGCTGGTTTTTCTGGATACAGAATGTAGGTGATCATAGAGTTTTCATCTAGATTGCAGAAAAACAATCTGGAAAGCTAGGTAATGAAGCCCTGAGAAGGTATATGTGAAGCTGTTGGAATGAAGATAAATGTGCAGTGGAGACCTGAAGAGGTCAAGGATGCCAGGGATATGGAATGTTTGCTGAGTTAATCTGCAGCATATGAGGTAGTTCAAGAGAGTGGCTGTGTGAACAAGGCCATAGAAGTAGAGTACTGCAACTTATTTGGAACTCACATCTCATCACTGTGTACCCTGGATGGAGGTCATCTATATATAAGATTTAATACTTACACTAGTGTGTTTAGTGTACTTTGTACCTGTTACTTTGTATCCACTCTTCCTAGTTTTTTGGAAAGGGAGTGTTTTCCCTGAATTATATAACATGCTTTTCGTTTTCATGAAGAGTTGCAGGTAAGAGTTTATGCTGAATCGCAAAAGAATTTTGGAATTGGACTTTTAACTAATTGGAGACTGATAAGACTTTGGGTAAGGGGTTGTAGTACTTTGGTTGTTCACAGGATAGCTGTATACTTTGAGCAGAATTATGATATTGATTTAAGTAGGAGATTAAGTGAAAGAAAATGGCCAAGAGTTGCAGGGCTGATGAAGGAAAAGAGAATGAAAAAATACTTAAATATACTATGTGTATTTACCAGCTACTCATGATAAATGTAATCATTATCTAGTGAAAGCATGTTCCAAAATTAAAAACAAATTAAAAAGAAAATAAGAAAAGTTATAAAACAGTGTTTTAATGGGAAATGTTTGATACTAAGCTGACACAGGGTGGGATACGTCAACTTGGTTTTCTTGAGACCTCCCAAAAGAATACATGAAGCACACTTCTGAGAGTGTCTGGGTGGGTCTTGGGAGCCTGAAGCTGGAGTCTGTCTCTGACTCCTGACCACTTCCTCTCTGGTACTGCTCTCCTGCTCTGCATTGCAGTGGCTGCACCCTAACTAGCTTTATTCTGCCATATTTGCATTTTTGTGCCACTCATTCATAAACTGAGCCTCAAAACCAGAGCTCAATTAAATTTCCTTCTTTAAGTTGTGGTTGTTGCTGAAGACATAGCAACAGCAGGAACTAAGAGTTGACCTACATCAATATTTCTAGGCTAGTTAGCCCAGAAAGAATATAGGACTCATCCAACCAGCCCTGTAGGAGGAATTCAGGTGACTGGCTCTCCTCTTCATTGTGGTACCCACCAATTGAACAAACATTAACCACACAGTAGGACACAAAAATTCATACCATGGACAGTTGAGACTTTTGGGATTGAAAGACCAAATATTAACCCAAAAGGTGAAAATAAAAAAAACAAAAAGGCAAAAACAATCTCAAAAGCCTGGTCCATCAGGAGCAAGTAAAGGTGACATTGAAATAGAGGGCTTTAAAAATCATACACCAGAAATCTCAGAAAAGATAGCAAATGAAGTAAAGAAACAAATCCATGAGGCTATAGAGGAAATCAAATTACAAATAATGTCTTATGTAAAGACAGAAATAAAAACCTTGGTAAATGAGTTGCTCAACATAGCTAGAGAAGAAAAAGATAAAAAAACAAAAACAAGAGCATGGGAAATTGGTTGAAACTTTGAATGAACAATGTAGAAAACAAACAGAATCCGTGAAACAAATTCAAACAGATATCTAAGAAATAAAAAAATTCTATTGAAAGCTGGCAAAACTGTTTAAATGAAGCTGAGGATAGGATCACAGACCTTGAGGACAGGATCACAGATAGTGACCATGAAAAGGTGGAACTTATAAAAACAACAAACCAGCATGAAATGACAATCCAGCAGCTTTGCAATAATGCCAAGAGAAACAATATAGGGCAAATAGGCATCAGTGAAGATGCAGGAGTCAATGCAAAAGACATACCTAAACTATTCACAAAAGTAATAGCAGAAAATTACTCAACTATGGGGAAAAAATCAGATATACAAATAAGTGATGCATACAGAACACCGAATAGTCAAAACCAACATAAATCTACACCCAGACATATAATAATTAAGATCCCAGACATACAGCATAAAAACAGAATACTAAAAGCTGTTAGAGAAAAGAAACAACTCACCTATCAAGGAAAGCCTATTAGAATCACAGCAGGCTTTACAGCACAAATCTTCAGGTTAAGATGAACTTGAAGTGAAGTATTTCAAGACCTAAAAGAAAACAACTTTCAACCCAGACTGATGTATCCAGCAAAACTGTCTTTCAAATTTAATGGAGAAACAAGATACTTCCATGCCAAAGAACAACTGAAGAAATTTATGTCCAGCAAACCAACCCTAGAAAGAGTACTGAAAGACATGCTAGATGGAGACAAAAATGACAACAATCTCCAGAACAACAGAAAGAAACCATCAGGCTGGACAAGCAATTAAACAAGGAAGAAAAGCAGGAAACCAACAAAAGGAATATAACATGGCAAAATCAAGCCAGTATATATCAGTGATATCCATAAATGAAAATGAGCTCAACTCATCTATCAAAAGAAAAAGTTTGACAGAATGGATCAAGAAACAGGATTCCACCAAATTATGTATACAAGAAAAACATCTAACACAAAAGGAAACTCATAAAGTCAAAGGATGGAAAATAGTATTCCATGCAACAGGAACCCAGAAAAACAATGGGGTAGCTATTGTTTGCAGACAAAGTGAACTTCAAGCCTAAAAGGATTAAAAGAAATAAAGAAGGCCACTACATACTTGTAAGTGGATATCTACAAGAGAATGAACTAACAATTATATATATATATATATATATATATATATATATATATCCACCAAATACAGAGTACCCAACTGTATAAGACAAATACTAATGGACATGAAAAACCAAATACACAGAACACAACTGTAGTAGGGACCTTAACACCCAACTGCCACAAAGAGCTAGATCAACTAGGCAAAAAATCAGCAAAGAAATAACAGAACTAAATCGTAACTGTGAGTGAATGAACTTAGTGGAGGTTTACAGAGCGTTCCACATAACCGCATCAGAACATACATCCTTCTCAGCTGCACAGGGGACATTCTCCAAGATAGACCATATATTAATCCAGTATACTTAAGCAAATGTATTCTTAAGCAAATGCAAAAGGAGTGAAATTATCCCATGCATAATATCTGATCATAGTGTCCTAAATTAGAAATCAATGGCAAGAACAACTGCAAAACCTACATAAATACATGGAAATTAAATAACAACCTTCTGAATAACAAGTGGGTTACAGACAATGTTAAAGAAGAAATAAAACAATACCTAAAATACAATGAAAATGCTGATACAACATACTTTAACCTATGGGATGCAATGAAAACAGTCCTATGAGGGAAATATATAGCAATAAATAGTCACATCAAGAAAATGGAAGGAACACAAATAAATAACTTAATGCTACATGTCAAACTTCTAGAAAAGGAAGAGCAAGTCAAACCCAAAGCTCATAGAAGAGAGAAAATTGTAAAGATTACAGCAGAAATTAATGCAATTGAAACTAAAGAAACACACACACACAAAAATTAATGAATCAAACAGCTGTTTTATTGAAAGAAGAAACAAAATTGATAAACCTCTGGCCAACCTTATCAATAAAAAGAAAGAAAAAACTCAAATCCATGCAATAAGGACTGAAAAGAAGGATACTGCTACAGAGCCCATGGAAATTCAAAAGGTCATGAACACCTACTTTGAAAATCTCTACTCACATAAGATGGAAAACACAGAGGAAACAGACAGATTGCTAGGAACATATTAACTACCAAAGCTCAATCAAGAAGATTTAACAATTTTTTAATATCAGCTACTGAAATATCAGCTACTGAAATAAAAATGTGAGTAAAAACTTACCAACAACAAAAGCCCATGTCTTCATGTATTGATGGCTGAATTCTATAAGAAATTTAGAGAAGATTTAACACCAATATTCCTTAAGCTCTTCAATGAAATTGAAAGAGAAGCAGTCCTCCCTTCCTCATTCTTTGAGGTAACTATCACTCTAATACCAAAACCAGCGCAAGACCCAACCAAAAAGGAAAACTACAGACCTATCTCACTAATAAACATTCATGCAAAGATTCTCAAGAAAATACTGGTAAATAGAATGCACCAATTCATCAAGAAGATTACATAACACAATCAAGTGGGATTTATTACAGGAATGCTGGTGTGGTTCAACAAATGCAAATCAATAAATGTAATACACCACATCAACAGAACCAAAAATAAAAATCACATGATCATCTCAATAGATGCAGAAAAAGCTATTGATAAAGTCCAACATCTGTTCATGATAAAAAAATCTACAGAAACTTGGAATAGGCTGTATGTACCTCAATCTCATAAAGGCCATCTATGACAAACCAATGGCCAACATTGTACTAAATGGACAAAAAATTGAAAGCTTTCACTCTAAAATCAGAAACAAGACAAGGATGTCCACTATCACCACTCCTATGCAATATAGTTCTGGAAATATTAGCCAGCGCATTCAGACAAGTGAAAAGAAATGAAAGGAATAAAAACAGGAAAAGAAGAAAATAAATTATAATTATTTGCAGATGACATGATAGTCTACATAGAAGACCCCAAAAACTCCATTAAAAGACTGCTAGAGGTAATAAACAAATTCAGCAGTGTAGCTGGATACAAATTCAACACTGAAAAATCAATAGAATCCCTGTATACAAACAAAAAGCTCACTGAGAGACAAATTATGGAAATATCACCCTTCAAAATAGCATCTAAAAAATGACATACTTAGGAATCAACCTAACCAAGAATATAAAAGACCTATATGCTGAAAATTATACTACTTGAAAAAGCAGTTTGAAGAGCATATTAGAAAATGGAAGAATATTCCTTGCTCTTGGTTAGGAAGAACCAACATTGTGCAAATGGCCAGAATTCAAAGGTGTTACACAGATTCAATGCATTCCCAATCAAAATACCATTAACATAACTTACAGATCTAGAGAAAATGTTCCTAAAATTCACCTGGTAAGAGAAGAATCCTAGAGTAGCAAAGGAAATTCTGGGCAACAAAGGCAAGGAAAGAAGTATCTCAATTCCTGACTTGAAAATATACTACAAAGCCACAATAATAAAATCAACATGGTACTGGCAAAGAAATAGACCTAAGGATCAATGGAACAGATTAGAAGATGCAAACACAACTACAAAGACACTCAGCCATCTGATATTTGACAAAGGGGCTAAACATGTTCAAGGGAAAAAAGAGAGCCTCTTTAACAAATGATGTTGGAAAAATTGGCTTTCCACATGCTGCAGACTGAAAATAGACCTAGGTCTATCATCATACACTAAACTAAAGTCAAAATGGATCAAGGATCTAAATATGAAAACAGAAACACTAAATCTACTGGAAGACAAAGTAGGTAAAAACATTGGAGACATAGAGGTAGGAGGAGTATTCATAAATAAATTGCAAACTGCATAGGAAGCCCTTCAAAGACTCAACAACTGGGATCTCATATTACTAAAATGTTTGCACTTCAAAAGAAGTCACCAACAAAGTGAAAAGAAAACCCACAGAATGGCAAAGAATATTAGCCAACAATCCCTCAGACAAAGGACTTATATCCAAAACATATAAGGAACTGAAAAACACCAACCCCCCCCCAAATTCAAAGGCCCTCTCCAAAAATGGACATTGGAGATGAACACACAGTTCTCAGATGAAGATATACAAATGGCAAATAAATACATGAGGAAATGCTCACCATCACTGGTCATTCGCAAAATGAAAATTAAAACATCATTGAGATTTCTTCTCACCGGGCCGGAGATTTAGCTCAGTGGCTTAAGTGCCTGCCTGGCAAGCATGAGGTCGTGAGTTCAATCCCTGGTACCAAAAAAAAAAAAAAAAAAAGAGAGAGATTTCTTCTCACCCCAAAAAGAATGGCTGCCATCAAGAAAACAACTGATAACAAATGTTGGCAAGGATGCAGGGAAAAAAGGAACACATCTCCATTATTGGTGGGAGTGCAGACCGGCGTAACCACTGTGGAAATCAGTATGGAGATTCCTCAAAATACTAGAATTGGAAGTTCCATTCAATCCAGCTATTCTCCTCCTGGATATTTTCCAAGAAAAACTGAAAATGTCATGTCACAGTGATATATTTGCACCCTTGTTCATGGCAGCCCAATTTGTGATAGCTAAATCTTGGAAACAACCAAAATGCCCATCAACCACAGAGTGGATGAAAAAAAAAACATGGTATTTTCATACAATGGAGTACTACTCAGCTATAAAAAGTATGATTTTGAGGCTTTTGTACATAAATGGAGGCAACTGGAGAATATCCTCATAAGTGAAATAAACAAGACTCACATTAGTAAATATTACATTGTCTCTCTGGTGTAAAAAAATAATAAAAACTGACAGAGTAATGGGATCCAAAAAGTATAATAGATATTGTAAAAGTCAAAGGGAAGGAAAGTGCTCTAAAGGATGCAACAGTATATATAATGTGTAAGATAGAGGACCATATTACTGAATTTCTATTGGATCATTGAACAGAAAGGTTTGCACTGTCAATGTTTGCATGTGTAGCCACTTTTTGTGCTTTGATTTTGTAACTTTGGCAAGTATTTTTAATATGACAATGTGGAATGTATTAACTAGTGATTTATGATATTAATTTTTTAAATACTGTGTTGTTCTACCTTTTTCTGTTTTTCTAGTATTGTAAATTTTCTTTTATTTCTTTGAAAATAAAAGATAACAATATGCAATATAACAACCTTGTTAATTTTATTTCATTCTGTTTTGAAAACCTATATTCTTATTGTTTTAGGTTTGTTTTTGTTTATATCTTTTGCTTTTGTTTTTATTTTGAATTATTTTTTCTTTTTAAAATAAAAAATAGCTTCAATACCTTCATTTATGTTGAAGTTAAACAATACAAAACAAACACCACTCTGAACAAAGAATAGAGGCATAACTGGATTTCACAGCATGATAATATGAAATCAGCAGGGATACCATATTTCTTTTTCTTCAATCCATGTTCATTTCATCATGGGTAATATAATCAATTCTCTTAAACTGTTTAGAGAAATTTTCTGCATGTGCAAGCCTCTAGATGTATACTTATCCATTGTGAATTAGAGGGAAAAA
Organism: Dolichotis patagonum; assembly: GCA_004027295.1. Taxonomy (NCBI): domain Eukaryota; kingdom Metazoa; phylum Chordata; class Mammalia; order Rodentia; family Caviidae; genus Dolichotis; species Dolichotis patagonum. Next base: position 37,621 of record PVJX010009818.1, read on the forward strand.
TAAAACAGATAATTTGAAAAACAAGAAACAAAAAAGACAAATAACGATAGCAAAGAGCCCAAAACAACGATGATATAGAACTTTAAAACAAGGTTGTAGAAACATAACTAAGGTTGTCATATTACATAATGATCTTCAAGAGTCCCTCAGATCACCAGACACAAACTTGCAAAAATTGTTGCAATCCTATGAATGTTAACTGTTTTCTTCCAAGAACTTAACAGAATTTGTAGCACAACCATCTTAGCTATTCTGTGTGTTTATAAAATTTAGATATTTTTCTTTTCCCTTCCTTTTTCTTTTTCCTCATTTTCCATGAGATACTATTTTTTTCTCCTTTGAGAAGAGTCACTGTATTCATTGAGGATTTTCTATCTTATGTACTCTTGCCATTTCTTACACTAGGGAAATAATACAGTATTTACACATGTGAGTTTGATTTATTTCACTTATGAGTATGGTTTTGAGTTGCACCCATTAACTTATAAATATCTCAATGTGATCATTCTTTATAGCTGATTAGTACTTCATTGTATAAAAATACTACAGCTTTTTTATACATTCCTGAGTTGATGGGCATTTAGGTTGTTTCCATGATCTGGCTATAACAAATTGTGCTGCTATAAACATGGGTGCACATATATCACTGTGGTATGATGTTTTTAGTTCTTCTGGGAATATGCCCAGAAGTGGAATAGCTGGGTCAATTGGGACTTCCAAACCCAGCTTTTTGAGGAACCTCCAGACTGACCTCCACAGTGGTTGCATCAGTCTACACTCCCACCAACAGTGCAGAAGTGTTCCTTTTTCCCTGCAGCCTCTCCAGCATTTGTTGTTGGTACTTTTCTTTATCCTAGCCATTCTTTCTGGAGTGAGATGGAATTTCAGTGTGGTTTTAATTTGCATTTCTCTAATCACCAATGATGCTGAACTTTTTTTCATGTATTTATATGCCAATTATATTTCTTTATCTGAGAACTGTGTATTTATCTCAGATTCCCAGTTTTGGTTTGGGTCTTTGAATTTGGGGAGTCTGATTTTTAAAATTTTTTGATCTAGACAGAAGTATCTGTCTGAGGGAGAGTTGACTAAGATTTTTTCAAAATTTGTGGGTCTCTTTTTTACTCTGTTGCAGGTTTATTTTGACATACAAACACTTTTTAATAAGATGTGATCCCAACTATTGATTCTAGGAAGTATTTCCAATGCAGTTTTATTTTGTTCATGGATTTTCTACCTATTCCTATGTTTTCAAAATTTCTACCTACTTTGTCTTCCAACAGATTTAGTGTTTCTGTGTTAATTTTTAGATCATTGATCCATTTTGACTTTAGTTTAGTACATGGTGATATAGCATGTGTATAGTTATAGTTTTCAGCATATGCAGAGCCAGTTTTTCCAGCACCATTTATTAAAGAGACTATCTTTTTTCCAAGAGAATGTTTGGCCCCTTTATCAAAGACAAGTTGTCTGAGTGTCTTTGTAGTTGTAATTGTATCTTCTAATCTATTCCATTGATCTTCATTCTGTTTTTATTCCAGTACCATGCTGATTTTATTACAGTAGCTTTGTAGTATAACTTCAAGTCAGGGATCGTGACACTTCCTGCCTTGCCTTTGTTGCTCAGAATTGCCTTTGCTATTCTAGAACTTCTCTGGTTCCAGATGAATTTTAGGAATGATTTCTCTAGGTCTTTGAGTTATATTATTTGTATTTTGATTGGGATTGCATTAAATCTGTGTAACAATTTTGGGAGAATGGCCATTTTCACAATATTTGTTCTTCCTATCCATGAACAAGCAATGTCTTTCCATTTTCTGAGATCCTCTTCAGTTTCTTTTTCAGGGTATTATAATTTTCCCTGAATAGTTCTTTTACTTCTTTTGTTAGATTGATTCCTAAGTACTTCATTTTCTTAGATGGTATTGTGAAGGGTATGGCTTCTCATCTCTCTCTGTGAGTTTGTTTTTTATATGTAGGAATGCTATTGATTTTTGAGTGTTGACTTTGTATCCAGCTACATTACTGAATTTAATTATTATACCAAGGAGTCTTTCAATTCAGCTTTGGGGGTCTTCTACTTAGAGTATCATGTCATCTGCAAATAATGATAATTTAACTTTTTTTCCTATTCTTACTAATTTTATTTCTCTCTCTTGTCCAATTGCTCTGTTTAGTATTTCTGGCACTTTATTGAATAGGAGTGGTGATAATGGACATCCTTGTCTTATTCCTAATTTTAGAGTAAATGCCTTCAGTTTTTGGCCTTTTAATATGATGCTGGCTATTGGTTTGTCATAGATAACTTTTATTGCATTGAGCTAAAGACTATCTCTTCTAATTTTCTGTAAGGTTCTTAGCCTCAATGAGTGTTGGACCTCATCAAAAACTTTTTCTGCATCTATTGAAATGATCATTTGCTTCTTATTTTTGGTTCTATTGATACAGTAGATTACATTTATTGGTTTGCATATGTCAAAACATTCCTGCCTTCCTGGGATGAATCCCACTTGGTCATGGTGTATAATCTTCTTGATTATTTACTGCATTCTGTTTACCAATAGCTTATTGAGAGTTTTTGCAACTATGTTCATTAGGGAGTTTGGTCTGTAGTTCTCTTTTTTTTGTTGGGTGTTTCCTCTGGTTTTGATATTAGAGTAATGTTTGTTTCTAGGAATGAGTTATTGAGAATTGCTTCCCTTCCAATTTCATTGAAGAGTTTGAGGAGTGTCAGTATTAAGTCTTCTTTGAATTTCTTGTAGAATTCCACAGTGAATCCATCTGGACTTGGATGTTTCTTTGTTGCTAAGGTTTTAATTAAATTTTCAATTTAATTAATTGAAATTGGATTATTCAGTAGTTTTACATCTTCTTGACCCAGCTTGGGTAATTCATATGTTTCTATAAATCTGTCCATTTCTTCTGTGTTATCAAGACTATGAGAGTAGAGTTTTTCAAAATAGGTATTGATGATCTTCTGTATTTCCACAAGATCTGTAGTGATTGTACCCTTTTCATTCCTTATTGCAAAAATTTGAGTTTTTTGTTTCCTTTTTTTTAATAAGGTTGGCTAGAGGCTTATCAATTTTATTTATTCTTTCAAAGAACCAACTCTTTGATTCATTGATTCTTTGTATTGTTTTCTGAGTCTCTACTGCATTAATTTCTACTCTGATCTTTATAATTCCTTCCCTTCTTTTGGCTTTGAGCTTGACTTGCTCTTCTTTTTCTAGATGTTTGAATTCTAGCATCAGGTTGTTTATTTGTGTTCATTCTGTTTTCCTGATGTGGGAATTCAATGCAATAAATTTTCCTCTGAGGACTGCTTTCATTGCAGCCCACTGGTTCTGGTAAGATATATTTGTATTTTCATTTGCTTGTAGATATTGTTTAATTTCTTCTTTAATTTCCTCTGTGACCCACTGAATGCTCAGAAGTGTATTATTCAATTTCCATCTGTTTGTGGGGTTTTTGCAGTTCCTTTTGTCATTAATTTCTAGTTTCATGGTGCTATGTTCTGATAACATGAATGAGATAATTTTAATTCTTTTGTATTTACTTAAGCATGTTCTGTGGACATAGAGTATATGGTCTATTTTAGAGAACACTGCATGTGCTGCTGAGACATCAGAAATGAATATTCTGATGTTGTTGGGTGGAACACTCTGTATACATCTACTAAGTCTATTTGTTCACAGGTGTGATTCAGTTCTTGTATTTATTTGCTGATTTTCTGTCTAGTTGATCTGTAACTTTGTGTCAATGGTGTGTTAAGGTCTCCTGTTATAATTGTGTTATTGCTTATTTGATTTTTCATTTTGTTAATATTTATTTTGTATAGCTGAGTGCTCCCAATTTTGGTGCATATATATTTAAGATTGTTGTCTCTTCTGCTTGAAATTTTCCCCTAACTAGTATGCAGTGGCCCTCTTTATCTCTTCTGATCATTCTTAGTTTGAAGTTTGCATTGCCTGCAAACAGAATAGCTACTCCTGCTTTTTTGCTGGGATACTGTTGCATGGAGTATTGTTTTTCCATCCTTTGACTTTCAGTCTGAGTTTCCTTTTGGGTTAGATGGGTTTCTTATATAAATTACATGGTTGAATGTTGCTTCCTGATGCATTCTGCCAATCTGTTTCTTTTAATTGGTCAATTGAAGTCATTTACATTAATGATTATAACTGATATATATTGGTTTATTTTGACATGTTATCATTCTGCTGTTGATTCTTTACCTTTCTACTCTGTTTAATTCTTTTCATTGATTAGTGATTTTTTTAACCTATGTCTTTTTAGAATGTCTTGCAGTATTTTTTGCAGGGTTGGTTTGGTGGTCATGAAGTTTTTCAGTTGTTCTTTGTTATGGAAGTATCTTATTTCTCCATCAGTACTGAAGGGCATTTTGCAGGGTACATCAATCTGTGTTAGAAATAATTTTCCTTTATCTGAAATACTTCATTCCAAGCTTCTTGACTATTTTGCTTGTGTTGGGAAGTCTGCTATGATTCTGATAGTCTTTCCTTTATAGGTGATCTGTCTCTTCTCTCTAACAGCTTTTAGTATTCTCTTCTTATGTTGGATTTCTTGGGTGTTGATTATTATATGTCTGGGCATAGTTTTATTTTGGTTTTGGCTATTTGGAGTTCTACATGCTTCACTACTCTGTATGTCAGTTTCCATTCTCATGTTTGGGAAATTTTCAGGTATTACTTCTGTAAATAGCCTCTTGATATCATTTGTGTTATCACCTTCTTTTTCATTTATACCTATCACTGTTATGTTGTTTTTCTTTGCATCATCTTGCAGCTGTTGAATTGTTATTTCCTGATTCCTTGTTATTTTTAAAAGATTTTTCCTTCCTGTTCACTAGCCGCAATCTTATCTTTGAGGTCTGAAAGTCTATCTTCACTTTCATTGAGATGGTTTTGCCAATTTCTCATGGAATTTTTGATTTCTTGTATATCTCTTTGAATCTGCTTCATGCATTCTGTTTGTTTCTTATATTGTTCATTCAAGGTTTCCATATTTTTTCATTGTTCCTCTAATTTTTTAACTATGTCTTCTTTAGATGTGTTCAGCATTTCTTTCATTTCATTTATCATTTCTTCTTTTACCTGGTAGATTATTTCTGATCTGAGTTCTTTTGTAGCTTCCCAAAGTTGTTTTTTTTACTTCAGTTGCTGTCATTTCAGGAGTTTCATATGTATGACTCACATTTTCTTCTATGTCCATGTTCTAGCTTTCCCTGAAATGGGCTGGAGTTTTGAGATTGTATTTTGATCTTTCATTTTGTCATTTTCCTATATTCTCTTGGGAAGCCAAAGGCATTTCAGTTGTTTCTTGGGTAGAGAATATCTATCCCTATTGCAGAAAGTTTTCCCAGATAAGTGGAGGTCCTTGGACAGACCTTACAGGATGGATCCCAGTCACATGGAGTCACTGGTCCGGGCCTTACCAGTCTCAGAGCTACACTCCAAAGCTTCCCTTTGGGATGGTAATTGCTGTGCACACTTTTGGTTTACAAGACAGAATGCAGACAGCTGCAGGCTGCTCAGAAGTTGTAGGTCAGGGCCCAGATAGCCCTGTAGGGAACTTCTAGTGCATCTTTTGGTGGTGTGGGACACTGGGTGGGATCTTACCAGGCTTGGAGCAATGCACAAAAGCTTCCCTGTGGGCTGGAAAAAGCTTCACACACTTTCAGCTCATGTGTTAGGGGGTCACTGGGTGGGGCCCTAGTAGGCCTGGAGGGACATTTTGTTGCATCCTCCAGTGATGTAGAATGCTTGGTGGGTTCTTACTGGGTTCAGAGTGATGCACCCAAGCTTCCCCATGGGCTGGAAATCACTGTGTGTCCTTTTGGCTCATGAGGTAGAACACAGACAGTTACAGACCGCTCAGGGGTCCAGTGAAATGGTTAGGTTTCAATGACAACTTGACTTACAATGTGTCTAGGGATTTGGAAAGAATACTTTGTGTTTGTTTGGGTGAGTCATGGGGGCATAGTCTTGGGTACACTCTGTGTTCCCTGAGCCTTTCCTCTCTGGTGCTGTTTCCATGACCTGGCTCCCAGGTTCCATAAACTGAGCAGCTTTTTTCCTCCTTGCTCTTCAGCCATGATGTTCTTGCCTTGAACCTGGAAGTCCATAGATTGAAGCCAATGAAGCATTGAGTCAAATTAAACATCTCTTCTAAATGGTGGGTCTCTAATATTTTATACCAGTAATGGGAAAATTGACTAATGCAATTATGGAGGAAGACTTTAGTACTTGGATCTTTGGGTAATATTTAACTTCTGACTATTGCACTCAGTACTTAAACACAGTATTTCTGTTTTTGATCCACAAAACAATTGTCCAAATTAACGGCTAATGACAATGTGAAAAGCTCATTTAATAAGTTTATTAGTATTTGGAAAATTCATATTGATTTAAAATTTTATATTAGCACTATAAAGATATCAAATTAAACTTTCATTTGAAGAACTTAATATATTAAAATCTTTTTAATAAGTCCAACCAGTTCTACACTTTTTGTAGTATGAAAGAGCAAACAAAGGATCTCATTAACCTGACCATCTTTCAAACAATCATAATTTGAAGTTTATTAAAATGCTACAGAAATTTCAAGCATAAACTTTATGTGAGTGTTATACCTAGGATAGTAAGTTTGTTTTTCAGTACAAGGTTTCCAAATATATTGTTTGATGATATGCTATAACCTGCATGGCTTTTGAAGTTCATGAGGTGAAGGACCTCAAGAGGATGAGAAAAAAAGAAGAGATAAAGTCGAGCTCAGGTGGTGCCCTTACTCTCCTAGTAGGAGGAAAGGAACTGCCCCTTCACTGTATGGGCATTTATTTATACATTTTAGCAAGTTAATGTCATACGATACCCCATTGTCCTAGCAATGCCCTGCTCAGATTGTCTTGGGGCTAGGTGTTTTCTGGGCTAAAACACCTTCTTCACATGACTTGCCTGTATAGCCTCTGTTCTTGGGAGAGTCATGCCCCAGCCCTACACATGTGGTAAACTTCAACCTTCAGTGGTTTCCAATATTAATACAATATTTAATCTTCCCTAATGAGTTATATTACTATAGAAATTTTGAGTGGATTAAATAAGTTATTTTCTATACCATTTTTATTTATTCAACAATGTTGTACAACTATTACCAAACTGACATTCTGATAACTTAGTTGGAACCATATTATCAGCATGGTTCACACTGGTAGAGTACAAATGTCTCACACAGGATCATGTTCTCTATACTAGTCTCAGAAAGATTATCGATACTTAGTACAGTGAAATGATGCAGATAAAAGAATTTGGTAGACACCTACATATTAACATAGGAATTAGTCTTAGGACATAGTGTGAAATCAAAATTAAGTAATAGCATTTTACTACTGTAAGATATATATGTATATTCAAAGCACAATGTGAAAAATAAAGAAAAAGACCCACAGCATTGAATGGAGTTTGAACTGTTCAGGGACATAGATTGTGTGGTAATGACAAGAGTAAAAAAATGTAAATATCTTAAAATATGACCAAAAAATGCTTATACAGAAGGATTACTTGTGTAACACTTAAAGTGCCTCAGAATGCAAGAATGAATGTAATAACTTCCAGGAAGTCCAACCATCCTTATTGTTTTATCACACCTATTGAAAGGTCTATGTAGGGGTACAAAATGAAAAACATTGAATTCTCCACAGACTATGTGAGTGTTTGTATACAGAGGTTTAATGATGATCATGTAGTAAAGAACAGATTAAACTGCACTTCAGAAATCAAGTACCAGATTTAACCATCCTCATTTCTTTTGGATAAAGTTTTATGCATGCTGCCCACTGTTTTAAGAAATAGATTTACCTGCTATGTTGGTCAGGACTGTGCATCCCATGTATGGATAGAATCCTTGGAGAATGGCTTCTGCAATTTGCAAAGCATAAGAAAGTTCAGCATTAAAGTGTTGTGAAACCTGGACAAGTTCTCTTTTTTTCCCAGTCACTAACAGCATGATCCAAGTTAAGGAAATGAGAGTAGATGTCTTGATCAAAGAACTGAGAGTTTGAAACCAGAACACTGTTTTCACCCCTTGAATATTCAGAAGTCCTAATGACCAAAAAATGGCCAAAGCTAGTCATTTCTTTGGTAGCTCTGGAGGTGAGCATGCAGCATAGAAAGGGTGAATTAGATAGCTGGCTACCAGCAAGCTTTGTGCAGCCAGCCCTGTTAAAAAACCAAAAATTTGATCCAAATATGAAGGAAAGAAAAATAGGATCCCAGTGATCTTTGAGGAGAAAATAAGATATTCCATTTCTAGGGAGGATTGTCCCCATCTCTGCATCACAGAGACCATTGATCATAATGATTATGGCACAAAGTACCCATATACTGAGGGGGACAGGAATGTTCAGTGAGGAGTAGTTCATTACTTCCTTAGGAGATACAAATATTCCTGCTCTGATTGTGGCACTTAATGAAATGTTTCCATGGAAGAGTCTGACTGTTCTTGAGAGTTGCATGCTTTTGCCTTTTTCTCTTTTTCCATACCTAAAAAATAAATGTGAGGCTTGAAATGCTTCTTTTATAGTTTTATAAACTTTCTTTTATAGTTTCTCTTGACCTAGTAAGCCTACTCTAGAAGGGATACTCTATCCATATGAACCCATCTCATTCTTATGTTTTTTGTACTATTTTTAAAAACTTAGTTTTAAAAATGATTGACTTGTATATTTTTCTAAGAATTTGTGTTTTTTTCTTAGAGTGTGCATATTTTACATGTTACTTATTTTTGTTTTAAAAATCACGTATGCCACTGAACAAGTTAGTAACTGCTAATTAGGAAGGTGAGATTGCAGGAGATTTTGGAGGGTGAAGTCTTCCTTGGAGTTAGAACAGGGTAGCTGGACTAAGTCCATCTGCTTGATCCTCCAGAGCCAGTACTCAGGAGAGTATGGTTTAGGAAAGCACAGCAGGTTTTTTTAAAGTGAGTCTTTGAGAATATGATGGAGCTTTTGTATTTGTGAAAAAGACCTTATTAGAGAACACAGGTGTGTGATAGTATTTCTACAGGTAAAGAAAATATTTACATGGGGTGATGGGCAGGAAGGCTGCATACTGAGGCAGGTTCTCTTCATCCCAGGAGGTTCCTGCCCCTTTCTGCTGGCACTCCTTGGGGAAACATGGGGATCTATTGTGACTTGCAGGAACTTGTTCTTGTCCCCTTTAGATAGACATTACTTTTCTTCAAGTTATATATCACAAGAATTTACATTCTTTGATTCAGCTGTCACATACATCTAAAGAACAAGTAAGGTTGTTAGATATTCTCATGTTAACTGAGGGTCACCAGGTGTTCTTGTTTCTGTGAATCTAAACTAGGTTTTTAAAGGCTTGATCGTCATAATCCCTTACATGTCATTATTTCTTAGAATTCAGAATGTTACACCAAGTCTGGTGATGTTTTTCTTCCAGGAATAGTTACCAAAGGAGTTAACAACACTACAGCACTGTTATTGTTTCAATGTGATGTATTACTCTGTGAATTTGTACCAAGAGCCCTAATTGCAGTTTACAAGGCAAAATATCTATTTTGGGTTGGAGTGGACAACAGTTTTGATTTTATACTGCCACTCAAAATACGTTTTTAAAGATATCCTTTTTTTTAAATTCTACTTTTCTTCTCATTTCAAAACATGATAAGCATTTATATTTTATTTGGTTTCAATTCTTAATTTTGCAACCAAGTTTCCCTGTTTAGTTCTAGCTGAACTTGAGTTCACTTTGTAGCCCAGGCTAGCTTCAAACATTCAGTCACCCTTTTGATTCAAGTTGCTGAGTGCTGGGGCTATAGACATGAGTCAGCATGCTCAGGTATAATTTTAATTTACAGGACCAGTTTCACAATGATGAGTGATGTGTTAATTCACACATTAGAACTGAATAAGTGGCTTTCTTTGTCATTTCATTTTAACTGATTTATCCATGTTGAGCTGAGATTATATGTAAGTTGTTCATTGCTACATGATTTGTCCATTTATTTCCAAATTTCTATTAATCTGTGTATTTTATTGATTTATTATTGCATAACCTTTTTGATCAATTAATTTTAAAACATAATTTTAGGTGAAAGTATTTTGTTTAGTTTTTGTGCGTGTGTGTGGTGTATGCATTACAGAATGTTATACAAATGAGCCAAGGTAGTTTTGTTCCTGGCCCTTGTGTAGATACTGCGGAGTCCAGTTGAAAAAGTACTTAGCTAATTGGTTTAGGACAGTTCTTGGTGCATCTGCATGATAGACTTAGTGAAGAAGGAAGACCCACTCTGTGTTTGAGTGGCAATAACTAATAGGTTATATCCTGGATAGAACAAAAACAGAACAAGGAAAACTCACTTGTGTTTCTTTTCAGAAATATCCATCTTCACTATTACCTTTGAAGTTCTATCTCCTGGTTTCCAGTGCAGACATTTCAACCTTCCAGTGCACTCTTCAGCCTTCCAGCAAGACTCTTCCTGATACAGACTAGCATGGGTCTCTGCCAGGACCTCCAGATCTTCCAACTTTCCCTGGATCAGCTGGTTCTCTGGATTGCACATATCCATTTTGCAGAATCCCAACAAAGCTCCTGTCCTTCTTTGACTTTGTGCTTACACATTTTTCCCTTGTTCAGCCCCTTCTACCACACACAATGCAGCAAATATTTATTATTCTCCACTATGTGAAGGACCAACACCATCCACAATGCAGCAAATATTTATTGTCCTCCACTATGTGAAGGACCAACATGAAGACTTTTTATTGTAGTCAGGAAAGACACACTACTTTTATGTTTTCATCAAGGGAGAGATAAGTAATCATATAAACATTCATGTATATGTCATTTTGAGGTTGGCAATGGATGGTGTTTGTAATTGACTTAGTCAAGGAATTTGTAGCATTATCATTCCAGATAAGCTTGTCTTCCAATCACAAGAGCAGTTTGGACCAGTTTAATCTTAAACTGGACCATGTCCACTAGGAACCAGTAATTTTCATCTTGATGGTTTTATTTATTGATTTCTCATCAAAAGATATTCCTTCATGTAACTCTCCTGTTATCTATTGTATTTCTTTTATTAACATGGGATTTGTGGACTGATACTGCCCAGGAGAATGAGATTAGACATTCATCTTGGCAATGTCAGGGCCCAGCCTACGTTAAATGCTAACACCGGAGATTTGAAGCTCTATGCTCCCAATATATTTTGAAAATACAGACTGCTAAATTTGCTGACAGATTTCACATATAGTTTTGAGAATACTGCAGGAATAAAAGTTGAGCAATGTGTTACGGCCAGGGAACTCGGAGTGGTGCTGGTACCTTCATCATTTCTATTGTTGTTACATGACATACTAATTCATCCATTGACTTACTCATAGGCTCCCTGATAATCTCAATATTTTGCCATTCAATTTAAAGTTGAATGAAATGTTCCCTAAAATTTTAAAATTGCTGCTTTCACTAGGGAATTTGAAATTCTACAATATTGGTATGAATTTATATTGTCAACTTTGACATTTTTATTTATCTGATGGTATAAAATTATAACTCATCATTATTTTGGTTTCCATCACTTTGTAACTTGTGACAAATAATTCATTTCATATCACATGTGGTGGGGAAAATGGGATGTTCTGCTTAGCAACTACAAAATTTGGGGAATCAAGCTATATTGAAGTAGATGGTTTCAATGGAGTAAATTGTAAGAGATAATGTTATAGAATTTTATACAGAAAAATACAAAAACATGTAATATGAATTTCATTTCATACTTTTGTAAACTTCATGTTATATATTTACTACAAATGAGGGTGTAACAATGTAGTCCTCATGCTGAGATAAGCTTTGAAAATTTTTTAAAAATATTTTTATATTTGAAGAGTAAAATTAAACATAACAAAACAGAACCAAAAAGATCATAAAATACCAATGTAAGAGACACAGATTTCAAAGCAAGACAACCAGAGATCTTCACTGTCTATCACACTGTCTCTTGTTTTTTTCCAAATAGTTGTCCATGTCTTTGCATACAACACATTCATACAAAACTGAATAGTGCAAAACTGATCCGAACAGGAATATGAAGGCATTTTAGGCCTTCAAGACTAGACAATAAGGATTTCAACAATGGCTGCCACAATGTCTCTCATTCTCTTCAAAATAGCTATCCATACCTTCATCTATATTGAAATTAAACAAAACAGACTAAAATCACTCTGAACAAAGAATAATAGTATTGCTGGATTTCACATCATGATGCTACAGAATCAGCACTGGGTACTGTTAATGTCTCTTTTTCTTCAAAGTATCTGTTCATTTCATTGTGCATTATATTAAGGATTCTCATAAACTTTTTAGATGTTCTACACATGCATAGTCTCTACATGTATACCTATCCTTTCCATATTAGAGGGGAAAATAGAACAAACCAAGACAAAACAAAACAAATTCCTAGAAAAACACAAAAAGAAGAAGAAATATAAACAACAATGGCAAAGAGCCCGGAACACTGACAATAGGTTTTCAAAACAAGGTGGTATGAGCATAACTAGGGTTATTATTTTACATAATGATCTTCAAGAGTTCCTCAGATCACCGTACAATAATATTCACAATTGTTCCAATCCTATGAATGTTAACTATTTTGTCCCAAGAACTTATAGAGTTTGTAGCGCAATCATCTTAGCTATCCTAAGTGTGTTTATATAATTTTAGACATTTTTTTCTTTTCCCTTCCTTTTTCTTTTTCCTCATTTTCCCTGAGATATTATTTTCCCCCTGTAAGCAGATCCTTAACCTTTCACTATAATTATTGAGTTTTTTGTATCTTATGTACTCTTATCATTTCTTACACTGGGGAGACTATATGGTATTTACACATGTGAGTGTGATTTATTTCACTTATGAGTATAGTCTTGAGTTGTATCCATTTACTTATAAATATCTCAATGTGACCATTCCTTATAGTTGAGCAGTACTCCATTGTATAAAAATACTATGTCTTTTTTATGCATTCCTGAGTTGATGGGCATTTAGACTGTTTCCATGATCTGGCTATTACAAATTTTGTTGCTATAAACATGGGTGTACATATATCACTGTGGTATGATGTTTTCAGTTCTTCTGGGAATATGCCCAGAAGTGGGATAGCTGGGTCAAATGGAACTTCCAAACAAAGTGTTTTGAATAATCTCCAGACTGATCTCCACAGTAGTTGCACCAGTCTACACTCCCAACAACAGTGCAGAAGAGTTCTTTTTGCCCCTCCGCCTCTCCAGTACTTGATGTTGTAGTTTTCTTTATCCTGGTGATTCTTTCTGGAGTGAGATGGAATCTCAGTATTGTTTTAATTTGCATTTCTCTAATGACCAATGACACTGAACATTTTTTTCATGTATTTATTTGCCATTTGTATTTCTTCATCTGAGAACTATGTGTTCCTCTCAGATGCCCATTTTTGGAATGGGTCTTTGAATTTTGGGGATCTGATTTTTTTAAAAAGTCTTTATATATTCTAGAGAGAAGTCCTTTGTCTGAGGGACTGTTCACTAGGATTTTTTCCAAATTTATGGGGGTTGTTTGGCTATGCTGGAGATTTTTTTTCACATGCAAAAACTCTTTAATAGAACATGATCCCAGTTATTGATTCTGTGAAGTATTTTTCATGCAGTTTGATTCTTGTCAGGTTGTTATTTGTGTTCATTCCATTTTCCTGATGTGGGAGTTCACTGCAATAAATTTCCCTCTGAGGACTGCTTTCATTGTGGCCCACAGGTTCTGGTAAGGTGTATTTGTTTTTTTGTTTGCCTGTCAATATTTTTACTTTCTTCTTTAATTTGCTCTGTAACCCACTGATTGCTAGGAGTGTATTATTCAATTTCCACGTGTTCGTGGGTTTTTTTTTCAGTTTCTTTTGTCATTAATTTCTAGTTTTATGGTGCTATGATCCAATAACATGCATGGGATAATTTCAATTCTTTTGCATTTACTTAAGCATGTTCTGTGGGCTAGTATATGGTCTATTTTAGCGAATGTTCCATGTGCTGCTGAGAAGAATGTATATTCTGATGTTGGGTGGAACACTCTGTATACATCTACTAAGTCTATTTGTTCACAGGTATGATTCAGTTCTTGTATTTCTTTGCTGACTTTCTGTCTAGTTGATCTGTAACTTTGTGTCAATGGTGTGTTAAAGTCTCCTTTTATAATTGTGTTATTGTTCATTTGATTTTTCCTTCCTGTTAATATTTGTTTTGTGTAGTAGAGTGCTCCCAATTTTGGTGCATATATATTTAAGATTGTTGTCTTTTCCTCTTGAAATTTTTCCTTAACCAATATGTAGTGGCCTTCTTTATCTCTTTGGATCATCCTTGTTTTAAAGAACATGTTGTCTGCAAACAGAATAGCTACTCCTGCTTCTTTTTGGGGGGAATCACGTTGCATGGAGTATTGTTTTCCCTCCTTTGTCTTTCAGTCTATGAACTTCATTTTGGATTAGATGGGTTTCCTGTATGCAGCATATGGTTGGATGTTGCTTCTTGATGCATTCTGCCAGTCTGTTTCTTTTAATTGGTAAATTGTGACCATTTAAATTAATCATTATAACTGATATGTATTGGTTTACTTTTGACATGTTATCTTTCTGCTGTTGATTTTTTACCTTTCCACTCTGTTTAATTGTTTGCCTTGCTTAGTGGTTTTTTCCTATGTCCGTCTCAAATGTCTTTCAGTATTCTTTGAAGTGTTGGTTTGGTGGTCATGAAGTCCTTCAGCTATTCTTTGTCATGGAAGTATCTTATTTCTCCATCCATTTTGAAGGACAGTTTTGCAGGGTACAACAGTCTGGTTTGGAAGTCATTTTCCTTTAGGATCTGAAATACTTTACTCCATGCTGTTCTTGACTTCATTGTTTGTGTTAAGAAGTCTGCTGTGATTCTGATAGGCTTTCCTTTATAGGTGATATGTTTCTTCTATTCTGTTCTTTTGTTGGATTTCTGGGCTGTTATTATATGTCTGGGCATAGTTTTATTTTGTTTATGGTTGTTTCAAGTTCTATATGGTTCACTACTCTGTATGTCAGTTTCCATTCTCATGTTTGGGAAATTTTCAGCTATTACTTCTGTAAATAGACTCTTGATATTGCTTGTGTTGTCACCTTCCTTTTCATTTATATCTATCAATCTTATGTTGTTTTCCTTTGCATCATCTTGCAGTTGTTGAATTGTTGTTTCCTGGTTCCTTGTTATTTTTGAAAGATCTTTCATTTCTTGTTCAGTAGCTACAATCATGTCTTTGAGGTCTGAAATTCTATCTTCACTTTCATTGAGGTGGTTTTGTTATCTTTCAATGGAATTTTTGATTCCCTGTTTATCTCTTTGAATCTGCTTCATACATTCTTTTTGTTTCTTTTATCTTCATTCAGAGTTTCTATCTTTTTGTGTTGTTCCTATAAATTTTTAACTATGTCTTCTTTAGATGTGTTCAGCATTTCTTTCATTACATTTATCATTTCTTCTTTTATTTGGGAGACTATTTCTGATTTGAGTTCTTTTATAGCTTCCCAGAGTTTTTTCTATACTTCAGTTTATATAATTTCAGGTATTTCAGGTGTATTGCTTATATTTTCTTCTGTGTCCCTGTCTTCTAGGCTTGCTTGAGTTAGGCTGGAAGTTTGAGATTGCATTTTGCTCTTTCATTTTGTCTTTTTCCTATATTTCCAGGTTTTGAGTGATGTTTCAAGGCTTCTCCCTTGTGCTGAGATTTACTTGGCCCACTTTTGGCTCCCGAGGTAGACAGCAGGCAATAACTAGCCACTTGGAGTTCACTGGGCATGGGTCAGTTAAGCCCACAGGCACTCCCTTTTGACCTCTGTGATTTCAGACATGGGGTGTGGTCTTACTGCCTGGAGTGAGTTTCCAAGGCTTCCCTGTGTGCTGAGTTTCAACCCACACATGCTCTGGGTCCAGTACTCAATTCAAGCCCCTGACAGCTGCTTGGAGTTCACTGGGAATGGCCCAGTTAGGCCAGTTTGGACCTCCTGGGCATCCTTAGGTGATTTCAGATGCAGATCATGGTCTTACCACCTGGGAGCAAAGTTAAAAGGCTTCGCTTTTTGCTGGGTTTCAACCTGCACATGCTCTGGGCCCAGGACTCAATTTGGGCCCCTGACAGCTGCTTGGAGTTCACTGTGCATGGCACAGTTAGGCCAGCTTGGTCCTCCCATGCATCCTTGTATGATTTCAGACAGGGGGCTTGGTCTTACTGCCTGAGGGAGAAGTTCCAAGGCTTCCCTGTGTGCTGGGTTTCAACCCACATATGCTCTGGGCCCAGGACTCAATTCAAGACCCTTGCCAGCTGCTTGGAGTTCAGTGGGCATGGCCTAGTTAGGCCAGTGTGCACCTCCTGTGTGTCCTTGGGTGATTTCAGACACAGGGTGTGGTCTTACCACCTGGGAGTAAAGTTCCAAGGCTTCCCTGTGTGCTGGGTATCAATCCACACATGCTCTCAAGCTTTGATACTTAATGGTAAATATTTTTGTATCCTCAGTGATTTGTAGAGTAGTTGAAGTCTTCATTGGTGAATTCTCATAGAGAATCTCTTTTTTCATCAGGGAAGTTCATACCTGAGCAAATCTCTCTAGGCCCTTGGTATGTTTCAATTTGTGATAATAAACAAGGTGTGTGGCAGCCATTGATGTTATTATGAATCCAGGATCTTGCCACTGGTTGGTTTATTGCACTAAGGATATCACTGGTGTCTGATGTTTTAGCACACAAGGATTTTCTGAAACTCTGGGTCTGGTAGTTCTGGCACTAGTATCCAGGATGCAGAAGCCTCCCTGTTTTGTTGTATATGATGTTCAAGTCACATAGAATATCTAGGGATCTGGGGTTTGGATGACCAGCATCCAAAGAGTTAACAGTGACCCTAGGGCACAGGTATACTGAAGTGGTAGCTTTGATATTTGTAGTGCAGGCACAGAGAAGCTATGGGACTGGGGTCTTGAGATCCAGCACATGTGAGGATGGCAGCAGTTTTAAGATTCAAGAAACATGATTAGCTGTTTCAAAGTAAAGTTCCTGAAAAGTACTTGAGACATTTTCATTTTCATCCCATTTTTTATAATTTAATTATAAGACTGTGCTGGTCTACAAGGAAGGGTGAGAACCACTTTTGTTTTGAATGGTTACATACCTAGATAACCTATCTACATAGTGAAAGCCTAGGAGAAAGGAAATTGAGGTACCATCAGGCCCATGATATCAATGATATTAATTGTAATATTTTCTGTTACTCCTGATGGTTAAAGCTTAAAATATTAACTGCAATAGAATTTTTTTTGTATTCCTTAGCTCACCATATGTTGTATATATGTCAAGTATATATAGTATGTTACTTATGTCGATGGTGCTATATGCATCATTATGAATGAAATGGTATTTTATTTAATTTAAATAAACTAATTTAAAATGGTGAACAACATTGTCAAAACTTAAGGTTCATTTAAATGTTTGGATTATTTTATCTTCATGATATTGTATATCTCTGGTTAGGAAAGTTTGATAATTCTAAAATGCCTACAATGAATTCTGTATTTGTCCTTTTTAATATTGTTATGGGGAAATTTGGTGCCATCAAATCTGAGTCTTTCTACATGCCCTGTTTATTTTTACCTGGTTTTGCAATGTTTGGTTCTAAAATTAAATCCCATTGTTCATTAATGTTCATCTTTCATCATTGTTCTTGGCAGTCAGTGGTCTATGCCATTCTGTACACTAGATGGTTTCACTTATTGGAGAATGTCTCATATTGTTTCAGTTTTTATACTACAATTTTGGCTTCTTTGATCGATTTAAATTTTTCTTTTCCAGTGTTAGTCTCACAGT
The DNA here is from genome assembly GCA_004027295.1 of Dolichotis patagonum. Taxonomy (NCBI): domain Eukaryota; kingdom Metazoa; phylum Chordata; class Mammalia; order Rodentia; family Caviidae; genus Dolichotis; species Dolichotis patagonum. Next base: position 55,556 of record PVJX010009818.1, read on the forward strand.
CATTATTTTTTAAAAGTTATGAGACATTTCCTTAATATTACAAATATATATATATACATATACATATACACATATACATATACATATACATATGCATATATATAAAACCAGGGATTTAACTCATGACCTCACTATTGCCGGGGAGGTGCTTATACCCCTGAGCTAAATTCCTGGCCTACTGTTACATTTTAAATATGGTCTTAATGTGCATTCATTTGCCTAAAAGTGTTTCAAGTTTATCATTCCTTTTGGCAGAGTAATATTCCATATAAAACCATGTTTTCTTTATCTACTCATCCATTAATGAGTAATTTTAATTTACATTTGTTGAATAACTAGTGATGCCAAACTTTTTATATATTTATTTACTGTTTACACTTCTTCATCCAAAAAGTGTCTATTCATGTCAGATGCCCATTTTTGGGTTAGGTCTTTAAATTTGAGAGGTCTTTTATTTGAGTTCTTTATTTTTCTAGATGTTAGTCCTTTGAGGAATAGTTAGTTAAAAAAACATTCCCATTATGTTTGTTGTCTCTTCACTCTGTTGGTGGCTTCTTTGCCATGCAAAAGCTTTTTAATGTAATGAGATCCCATATGTTGATATTTTATAATATTTCCTATGTGATTGGGGTTTCATTCATAAAGTCTTTGCCTACACTAATCTCTTCAAGAATTTTGCCTGTTCTGTCTTCCAGAAAATAGTATGTTTCTGTTTTAATGTTTAGATCTTCGATCTACTTCAATGGGTGGTGAGATATGTAGGTCTAGGTTTAATTTTCAGCATGCAAAAAGCCAGTTTTCTCAGAACTGTTTATTGAAAGACTCTTTTTTCTAATGAAGTTGTTTGGCCTCTTTGTTGAGGATAAGGTGGATGAGTATGTTTGGAGTTACTCTGCAACTTCCAATCTGTTCCTTTGATCCTCAAATCTGTATATTTGCTAGTACCATGCTGTTCTTATCTTGATAGTTTTGTAGTGTAATTTCAAATCACAGATTATGATGACCTTTTCATTACTTTTGCTATCTATTGTAGGTGGCTTCTGGTTCCACATGAATTTTAGGGTTGTTTTCTCTACTTCTGTGTAGTAAGCTGTTAGTATTTTGATAGGAATTGCATTAAATTTGTACAACAGTTTTGGAATACGGCCATTTTCACTATGTTGGTTCTATGTATTCAACAGCAGGAGTTATCTTTGAGATTTCTGATATTCTCTTGATCTCCTTTTTTAGAGTGCTGTAGTTTTCAGTGTATAGGTCTTTCACTTCCTCTGTTAGACTATTTTTAAGTATTTCATTTTTCTTGTTGTTATTGTAAAAGTTTTGTTTTCTCCAATTTTTCTCTCAGTGATTTTTCTATTTGTATACAGGAATAGTATTGAACTTTGATTGTTGACTTTGTATCCTGTTACACTACCAAATTTTATTATTAATTAAAGGATTCTTTTGGTAGAGTTTTGGGTTTTTCTATGTAGAGCATTATGTCATCGGTGAATAATGGCAGTTTAACTTCTTCCTTTCTTACATTATACCTCATATTTCTTTCTCTTGTCTAATTGCTCCAGCTAATGTTTCCAGAACTATATTAGATAGGAATGGTGATAATGAGCATCCTTGTCTTGCTCCTGATTTTTTTCTTTCTTATTTTTTTATAATTTTATTTAAAGAGGAAAAAACAAAACAAAATAAAACAGAATAAAGGGTAGTGACAATACAGTATTCCAAGGAAAAAAGGAAAAGTACAACAACAATAAAACCTAAGAAATTATTACTTGACTAATTGCATACTGACTTCTTGAAAATAGTTGTTCAAATAACAACGTTAAAACATGTAAAGTAGATATTCAAACAGTGAGACCGTTAACAGTTCTGCTCCATGATCTGACAAAGACAACAATATGGTCATCCATCTTAGCCACTCAAATATACATGCAAATATATCAATAGGGTAAAATTAAACACAACAAAACAGAGCAAAGCAGATCACAAGAAAGCAATGTAAAACATAAATTTCAAAGCTAGACAATTGGAGATATTCACTCTCTATCATATTGACTCTTATTTTCTTCCAAATAGTTGTCCATATTGTCACATATAGGGAATTCACATGAAACAACCTAGTATGGAATTGATCTGGGCAGGATGAGGAGGGCATTACAGGTTTTCAAGACCAGACATTAGGGAAGCCATGAATGGCTGTCATAGTGTCTCTCATTCTCCTCAAAACAGCTGTCCATACATTAATGTGTGTTGAACTTAAACAAGGCAAAGCAACCTAAGATCACTTTGAACAAAGAGTGATAGTTTTGCTGGACTTCACATCATGACATTATGGAATCAGCACTGGGTATTGTGTCTCTTTTTCTTCAAAGTAGTTGTTTATTTCAACATGTGTTATATAGTTGGTTCTCGTAAACTGTTTATAAGCTCTACACATGCGTGAGTCTCTACATGTATATCTATCGTTTCTGTATTATCAGGAAAAACAAAACAAAGCAAGATAAAACAATTCCTAGAAAAGTATGAGGCAGAAAAGTCACATAAAACCACAATACAAGGTGATCTACAATGGTTACCATGGTGTCTCAGCAGTATATAACAACATTAATAAAAACAAAACATTAGAGACATTATAAGACTTCAAAAGCAAGTAATAATCAAACCAGAGTGGGTATGTTAGTGAATCTTGTCATCTTCAGTGTAGTTGCCTATACTCTTAGACTTGATGCTATCCATCACAACAGATTTAAATAAAATGAGTCAATACAAAGTAGCAATCTAACAAACCAGATTCAAATAAGGTCAGCCATAATAAGACAGCATAAGTTATAAAGGGCTTCAGATTAAGTTGATAGGAATATTAGGGGTGATTACCGTCATATGTCCTCTTATTTTTGGGATAGCTGACCATGTCCTCAAGTCTAGCATAAGTAGACAAACTGGAACAGCACATAATCCATCCAAGCAGAGTGGTGAGAATAATGTAAATTTTAAATCTTGTTACCCCATTAACAGTGTCCTCTGCCTCCCTTTTTTAGACAGTTCCTCTCCTTTCATTCCCATGGGGTGCACTGCTTGTTTTGGGTCCCACTGCCTCCCTATATAGAGCAGCTCAATGGACTCTATCTCCTGATCTACTATGCCTGTGTTTCTCTCTGTTAGTATTTCAAGTCCCTCTATACTAGAGATTATAGCCAATCTTCTCTGCCTCATTTCTGCTATTCTATTTTTCTGCCATTGATAGTCTATTTTTCTCTTCCATTTCACTGTTTGCCTCATTCACTGAGGCCTCTCTGCCACTGTTCCTGAAATGCTTGTATTCTTGTTCTCTCTCCCTAGAATGTCCTTCAATATTTTTTGTAGGGTTGGACTGGTGGTCACAAATTCTCCTACTTCCTCTTTGTCAAGGAAGCATCTTGTTTCTCCATTAATTCCTAGAGAGAGTTTTGCAGGATACATCAATCTGGGATGGAGATTGTTCTCCTTCAGTGCTTGAATTATATTACTCCAAGCTCTTCTTGACCTGATGGTCTGTATTGAGAAGTCTGCCATGATTTTGATGGGTTTTCCTTTATAGGTGATCTGTTTCTTTTCTCTGATGGCTTTTAATATTCTGTTCTTATATTGAATTTCTGGGATCTTAATTATTATGTGTCTGGGTGTAGCTCTGTTTGGGTTGTAGGTGGCTGGAGTTCTGTATCCTTCATACTTCTGCATATCATTTATTTTTTCTATGCTTGGGAAATTTTCTTTAATAATTGCTATGAATAGCCTTTGTAATTCCTCTGGTTTGATTCCTGCTTCTTCATTCACATACTTTATTCTTAAGTTATAGATCCTCTTGTCATCTTCCAGTCTTTGTATCTTTACTGCCTGCTCCCTTGTTATTTTTAAGAGATCTTCCCCTTCATGACCCCACATTGCAAGCCTGTGTTCAATTTTTGATAGTCTGTCTTTGGTTTCTTT
>PVJX010009819.1:0-59511 GCA_004027295.1 Dolichotis patagonum
CAATCAAAATACCATTACCATACCTCACAGATCTAGAGAAAATACTCCTAAAATTCATTTGGAAGCAGAAGAAACCTAGAATAGCAAAGGCAATTCTTGGCAACAAAGGCAAGGCAGGAGGCATCTCAACTCCTGACTTGGAACTATACTACAAAGCTACAGAGATAAAATCAGCATGGTACTGGCAAAGAAATAGACTTGAGGATCAATGGAATAGATTAGAAGATGCAAGCACAACTACACTTAGCCACATGATATTTGACAAAGGGACTAAACATGTTCACTGGAAGAAGGATAGCCTCTAATAAATGGTATTGGAAAAATTGGCTCTCCACATGCAGAAGACTGAAACTAGATCCATGCCTATCACCACACACAAAACTAAAGTCTAAATGGATCAACAACCTAAACATTAAAACAGAAACACTAAATCTACTGGAAGACAAGGTAGGTAGAAGTCTTGGAGACATAGGAGTAGGCAGAAAATTCATGAACAAAATGCAAACTACACGGGAAATGCTTCAGAGAATCAACAGCTGGGATCTCATATTATTGACAAGTTTCTGCACTTCAAAAGAAATCACCAACAGAGTGAAAAGAAAACCCACAGAATGAGAAAGAATTTTAGCCAGCAGCCCCTCAGATAAAGGACTTATATCAAGAACATATAAAGAATTGAAAAACATCAACCCCCCCAAAATTCAAACACCCTCTCCAAAAATGGGCATCTGAAATGAACACACAGTTCTCAGATGAAGATATACAAATGGCAAACAAATACATGAAGAAACATTCACCATCACTGGTCATTCAAGTGATGTAAATTAAAACAGCATTGAGATTTAATCTCACTCCAGAAAGAATAGCTGCCATCAAGAAATCAACTGATAACAAATGTTGGCGAGGCTGCAGGGAAAAACTGCTCCACTGTTGGTAGGAGTATAAACTGGTGCAACCAGTATGGAAATCAGTATGGAGAATTCTCAGAAGACTAGAATTGGAAGTTTCAATTCAATCCAGCTATTCCCCTCCTGGGTATTGTCCCAGAAAAACTGGAAAGGTCACATCACAGTGGTATATGTGCATCCATGTGCATAGCAGCACAATTTGTAATAGGTAAATCTTGGAAATGACCAAGATGCCCATCAACTGCAGAGTGAATGAAAAAGGTGTGGTATTTTTATACAGTGGAATATTACTCAGCTATAAAAAACAATGATCTTTAGGCCTTCAGAGGCAAATGAAGACAATTGAGGCTATCCTCATTAGTGAAATAAATAAGACTTATATTTATAAATATCACATTGTGTCTCTAGTATAAAAAGTAATAAGTATTATAAGAGTAATAAAACCCAAAATGTGCAATTGCTATTGTAAAAAAGAGAGGAAAAGAACATGCTCTAAAGGATATAACTGCAACAAAGGCAAGTGTGTAGGATTGATAACCATATTACTAAGTTTTTGTTGGATAGCTGAACAGAATTGCTTACAGTCTCGCTGTTTAAATGTCCACTTCATATGCTTTACTTTTGTAATTCCAATGACTATTTCTAAGAAGATAGTATGTAATTTATGAACTAGTGATTTCTTACTGCTTATTTTTTTAAATTATGTATTATTTCTACCTTTTTTCTGTTTTGTTTTTTCTCTAAGTAAAAAAAAATTTAAAAAAATAAATTGTCAACCATTCATCAGGGGAAAATGAGAACCCCTCTGCCTTCTTAGATAATTTATAAGAGGCACTAAAGAAAAACATACATCCTTGGCTTTTAATTTAGTAGAAGAAGAGATTATTCTCAAAGACAGTTATTACCCAGTCGACCTGGGATATTAGGACAAAGTTACAAAAGATGGTTTTTGATCCAGATAGCTTACTTGATACCTTAGTGGGAATTGCCTCCTCAGTATTTTATAACTGATTCCATGAAGAAGCCAGACCAAGAAAAAGTGCTGCCATAGTTGCAGTCTTAAAAGGAATAGACTAAGTCTGATTCTCAGATCTTTGAGAAGAGCTCAGTGACTAAACTCATTTGCTACTGCCATGGAAAGCCAAGCCACCTTAAAAGGGATTGTCACAAGAGGCCTCCTGTGCCATGCACTAAGGGCAAAAGTAACCACTGAAAGTCTTACTTCCCACTGAGACAGAGACGCCAAGAATCAGACCCATCTTATCATCTTGTCCAGTAAAACTGATTTCATTTTTTCCAGAGCCTCATTCAATTGCTTTGCTGTTATCACTTTAGAGAGGTCTGGTGGGTGGCTTTTGGATTGTCCCACCTCATTTTCCCCTGGACTTGCCATTGGTAAACTGGATGTCTGGGGTTGTACTTTGTTTAAGTGTCTTCTCGTTTTCTTTTCTTTCTTTTATAGTTTAGTTCCTGGGGTGATGCTTGTAAATTGCTTATGGTAGGTTGCTTTATTGCTAGTATTTAGGACCCTTAGATGATGATTACTTCTCTGAAGTATCTTCGAGGAATAGCTGGTTTTTGGGTTTTGAGTCTACTGAAAGATCTTACCTCTTCAGTTTGTTGCATATGAGAAGTTGTTGCTTGTTGGGCCTAATCCTTGGTTCTTTGGCACTGTGCCACAGTATTTTTTGTGACTTTCAACAATCTCAGTCATGGAATACCAAGACCAACAGCTGTTTAGAACATTTGTATCAATTTTAGCTGTAGTGGTAGTAATAGCATGAAACATAGTCTAGAAAATGCTAAACTGAGCTAACCCTTAATTTGCCACTTTTTACCATATGAAATAGACGTGTGATTATATAACAAAATCTGAAACAAGCCAGAAAATTATATGCAATATATAAGTCCTTAATATGTCAGTTTTGTCATTGGGGGTTAAAATTTTAAATGGATTAAGGAAAAATAGAGAAGTGGAAGAGGAAGAGAATAGAAATAAGGTTGGAAGACAAAGGGAGATCATGCCAACTTTGGAAAAATGGTACAGAAGGCTGAAGGAAAAGAGAGATCGAAGACCTAAAAAAGAAAAACAGAACAGACCCACACCCACAAAGAGGCTAGAAACCATGTTCACACTCATATAAAAATAATGAAGAAGAAAGAGGGGGAAAAAACATGAATGAAAAGAAGAAAAAAAAAGTCCGCTTCCAGGACAACCTGTGGAGAGAGTCCTGAATCACGCCAGTCTATTCCAGTAAGTCAACAGTAGCTTTTTGGATGGGTAATGGATAATCTCAGCAGACCAGCCCTGAGACCAGACACATTGGGCTTGCTGCTATCCAAGCAATTTTTCAACATCTGAGTTCATCTGGGAGCTGCTAGATGAAGCCAGCAGCAGTTCTGGGTTCTGGGCTTAGCCAGTCTGTCTCCAAGATGGCTGCCACCCAATTACTCGGATCCTGTGGGAGGACTAAGTTCTTTGCAATCACCACCAGCCAGTGCAGTCTTCCAAGTCCACTGCTCTCCTCCACTACTACATCTCTCTGCAGAGGCCTCTGGCATTGCCAGCCATCACCGTCACTGTGACTGTGCATGCACAGGTTCAAGTCACTCTGGGGTCTGACGTGGTGAGTCTCATCTCAGGAAGAAGGTGCAGCCAGCTACCTCCTTCTTTGTTGAAGTTTCTCTCTTTATTCTCTCTGTGGGTTTCAATTTGTACTTCAGATTCTTCCTGGATCCAGTGGATCCATTCCCTCTTTCTTGTCTTCCTCAAAATGCTATATTCTAGCATTTGGGTGGTGATTCTCAGAGAGGCTGTTTTCTCTGCTACTTACCAGTCCACCATCTTGGTCTCCTCCTGGTCCAGTAAGACTAAAGGGCCCTGGCACACTCTCCACCTTCTCCTTCTAGCCAGACTGTTATCTCCATGGAGAAATCCTGGCTAACTAAGATTATAGAGGAAAAAAGAACCAGCTTATTGCTAGACATTGGTGCAAGTTTCTCAGTTATTCTTTTCAACCCTGGCCTTCTTCCTAGCCATCATACCTCAGTGAAAGGAGTCACTGGGAATGGGTAACCCACTATTTCTCATAGCCTTTAGGCTGTCACAAGGATAGCTTTCTCTTCTCCCATTCCTTTTTGATTATGCCTGAAATTTTTATGAATCTGCAAAGAAAAATATCTATCACCAACAGGGAGCCATTAAAGATCTCCTGGAAACTTGAGCATGCCAGTATTCAAAGGTCAAGCCTCAAAGCAAATCCTTTCTTTGGCTTCCTAACAGGAGAGGAGATGGGCAAGTGAGGGAGCAGCTCAAGGCATTGCATCAAATGGCCCAGTGCTGGAAGTAAATTCCTCTCTTCTGAGGACACCTGCTCCTCAGGTTACCTGGATCTCTGTTATTAGAAGAGATTTGGGTCTACAAGGTCATGCTGTGTAAAATATTAGACAAAACATGAAATAAAAAGCAAAATATCCAGAAAATGTTCAAAGGGCTGGCAAAAGTGAGTAATTTTGGTTAATAAGACCCCTGGGATGGTCAAGTTCAATTGCACAGATGAGGCTGCCTGGTTTGGTTCCTTCAGAGAACTCAACAAGGACATGTACAAGCCCAAAAATACAGAGATGGAAAGAGGAAGCAGTCAGCTACAAAGCTTCCTTCCTTATCAGCTCTAGGCTTTGGGACTTTATATTGAGAATCCACATCTGTTAAAGGTCATTGTCAGCCTTACAGCATGCGAACCAGCCTACCAGCCCCCCTGGTGACAGTGAGCTTGAGCTAATTGCAGGCTGCTTGCTTCTACAGCTCTTTCTGACTGAATAATGTTGCTGTTTCCACCTCTGACTTAATTTGGAGTTACACAAATGTAATCTGGGGGAGCAGCTGAGAGTAGCTTTCAGATAATCACTCAGCAAAGCGATGTCATTAGCAATATTAGCACTTGCTACAGATCCCTGTGCTCATGCACATAGTAATCAGCACTGACTCAGAGTGACACAAGTTTATAAAGAAGACACAGAGTGTGTACCAGGCTGGGGTTCCCAAAATGCTGTCCCCTCTTCTTCCACCGTATGCAGAGCATTCTTTCTCTGTTTTTCTGCCACCCATACTCCAAAAAATATAAGGGGAATCATTTGCTTCAATGTCTAGGTGAAAACAGGCAACTAGTTTTCATAGAGGAAGGAAATTAAGACATAAAATGAAGCTTCTTAGCTTACTTATCCTTGAAATCATAGTTGCACATGAGAATGAGTTTGGATATTTTTACCAAAGAGAAAAATGGTGATGGCAATGATAAGGACGGCGTTTGAATCTGCTGCCTTTCCACTTCTTAGCTCTGCCTGGAATACAGCTTTGTTGTGACTATGGCTCATGGAACTCTCCTCTCCAAGATTTTGCTGTTTTCCTAGAGTCCTGCCATGAACCCAGGTCTAATCCAATGTTCTGGGACCCAAAGAACTTTCTTGTTCCTGCTCAGGGAAAATGTTTTGCTTTTCTTGCCTGCTCCCTTTTTTGGAATTGGGGAGCCCAAATTGTCCTTCTGCTTCTCCAAGATCCTCTGTTCTTTCCCACAAACTTTCTTTTCTCTTGTGTATCTCCTCCAGAGATTATCTAAATTCAATGGTTTTGGAAAGGGAAAAGACTGAGAGGCATTTAGGCCAGGGCCATTTACTTTCCCTGAGACAATAGGGGACATAAAATTGAATATTTGATGATGAAAAGAAATAAATTAGAAGTGGGAGCCAGTGAACTACACATCTCGTGAAAAGATTGACTATGTTATTTAGTATGAGCTCTCCATATGCAAAGATAAGGACAACCATTTGGAAGAAAACAAGAGACAATATGACAGATAGTGAAGATCTCTAGTTGTCTTGCTTTGAAATTTATGCTTTCTTATGTCCCATTCTGTTCTGTTTTGTTGTGTTTAATTTTACTCCCTTTTAAAATAAAATTTTAAAAATTAAAAAAAAAAAAGAAAGAAATTAGAAAACACAATTTTCTCCTCAAATTAAAATTGTGAGGCACAAAGACAAACCCAGTGGAGCTTGAGGCAAAAGTCAATTACACTCATCCCATCTTTACCATTTTGGTACTTTTAAAATATGAAGTTTTGTGCTTGGAATTTATTTAAATACTGCATTAAAGTAGTGTTTTTCTCAATTACTGAATTTATTCTTTATGACCCCGTGGATTGTGTCCTAGCTGACATTACAGGTAGCTGACTTAGTTAGGAATATTATAGGCAGTCAGACAGGGATGAGTCTTCAAAGGAACCAGAGCAGAAGTTCAGATACCTTGTGACCTCTGAGGAGACAGGGACCTCCTGCTGTGGGCCGGATCTCAAGACAAAAGGCAAACCAAATATAATCAAATCCTAAGGACTGACAGTCCAAATAGTTCTCTATCACCCTGAGGAAGTCAGAAGTCACCATTCCAACACCCTACAGGAAGGGTCACTGCTGTTAAGCATGCCGCTTACTATGTGACTCATTTCCCCATTTGTTCCTGAATTAATCAATGTTACCTGAGCAATTAAACTTATTAGTTAATCATAGTTCTGTCCTACCTTATGCTTACCTTGCAAGTTCCCATTTTTTCCCACCTTGGACTGGTCTAACCTCATAATTTTACTCTATAAAAGTCCCTATGTATGTGATCTCTTGTTCCTCTCCTGCTCCCAGTGTTTGAAGCTTTAGTACTGCACTTAAGATGAAGAATCAAAACTACCCTTCCTTCGTTATTACCTTCACTACCTACTGTTTGTGTAAGCACTGTAATTATAAAAATACTCTCACACACATTAGCTCATCCAATCATACAATCTCCTCACCAACCATTGATGCAGTATCACTCATTTAATAGATGAGAAAACTGAGCTTCAAACAGCTTGCACATGAGTCTAGATAGATGTGAGGAACCACACAGCACAGAGTTCAAGAATTTAACCAGGTCTCCGGATTCAAAGTTCTGAGAAGTCTCATTGTAGTGGCTTTTTTTTCTACTACATATTCTTTTGGACCTGAAGTACCTTAGTGCTGTATAATACTGAACTCATTTGTTTCATCTAAATGGCCTAATTTTGCCCAAGTACTATACACCACCATATTCATAGGCCTCATGAAACATTTCAGCTCATAAAAGCAACTTGTGGCTTTGCCTTTGGAGTAACAGTTATTAGCAAGTAATTTTAAATAATAATGTCTGTAATTAAACTACAAAGGGAAAACACTTCCTCTTCCACCACAGCAGATTTTCCATCATGCTGCTGCCGGCAGCTCTGCTAATGTTTTCCTTAATAATGACAATTTGTTGTTCTGCAGACAACCGTAAGTGAGAGACAGAGAGCAAAAGAGGAAGGGAGAAATATCAAAACAATCTGTCTCTATGTTCTCGAGTAATTTTTTTTTTCCTTACTTTTTTCTGGAAAGTGAGTGAAACTATAGAATTGTTTTCTAATTCTACCTTAGAAAAACTCAAAACTGTAAAGGATTTCTCCAGACACCCTGATATTTTCGTGTTCTTGAGGACAGCTTGATTAAAATGCAGGTATTTCCCAACTCTATTCCTTTAGAACCTTGAAACACTAGATTCTTATGGAACTGTCTCATGATACAGCCAACACCTACCATGGCCAAGCCCCAACAGTGATCTAGTTTGTCCCCCAAACAACATATGAACAATAAACACTTATCATTATGCTTCTGTGGTTTATGTGGTTGTTACACAGCAGTGTTAATTGATATTGTTGCAGGCAGCTGAGTTAGTTAGAAATATTACAGGCAGTCAGACAGGCCTGTGTGCTTGATGGAGCCAATGCGGAAGTCCAGATATCTTACAATTTTGGGGGGAGACAGACACCTCCAGCTGTGGGCCAGGCCTCAAGACAAAAGATCAACCAGATGCATCCATAGCCTAAGGACTGATATTCTAATTAGTTCCCTATCACCCTGAGGAAGTCTGGAGTCACCATTCCAATTCCCTAAGGGGAAGAGTCACAGGCTAAGAATGCCCACTTTCTACTTGACTCAATTTAATCAGTTTTACTTGAACTAATAACCTTATTCGTATCCATAATTCTATCTCACTTTATGCCCATTTGCCTTATGAGTTCTCAGTTTTCCCTACCTTAAACCTGCCTCACTCCATGATTTTGCTCTATAAAAGTCCCTAGACAAGACAATCATTGGCAACCCACTCGGGAACCCTTCTGTCTCTCTCAGAAAGAAGCTTTCTTTCTCTCAATAAATATACTCTACTCTTAACCTCCATTGTTCCTAAAATTCATTCTTCGATTTTAGAGAACACGAGCTCGTACCGGACATAGTAGGTCAGGAGTTTCATTCACCTATATCAATATAACCCATTTCCCAGCTGGGGTTCTGGAGGTCAGTGTAATAGCTTGGAGCTGAACCACGCTGGTTTATGAAATGTATTTTAGCAAGGATGGATTACGGTAGGAATCTATCATGTAGCCAGCCCATTCAGATTGACCACATTTCTGTATTCAACTTCTGCTCCATCGGGTGGTTGAGAAATATGTGTCTCTCATAGTTTTCTTCTGATTTGAAACTCTCATTCCTTTTCTGAAGAACTGAAACAAAGAAACACACAGAAATCAGCAGTAACAGTCATTTATGTTGCTTAGTATTGGGAACTCAAGAGTGCACCTTCTATGCACTCTTCACTCTTTCCTATTGGTTTGTATTTTCAAAAACTTACCTGTTGCTCTGAGGGAGAGTGCTATTCTCGAAAGATAATAGCAAAAGCAGTTGACAGTATCAGTATGACCCCCTAAAGATGATGCATCAGATTATCAATCTTTCAGCACTTTTTGTAATCAAGAATGTAGCCAGAATTAGAAGGAATCTTAGAAATCAACCAACCTGACCTTTCATTTATGTAGAAGAAATATAATCCCAGGAAAGTCAAGTGATTTTGTCCAAGATGAAATGGCCTAAGCTGGGACTCACAGTCAAGATTGCAGGCCTCAGGCTCAATGCCATTTTCACCATGTTGCTGAGTCTGTCCATGAGCAACTTCTAGCCCCTCACAGAAGCAGGACCTGTCGGCATCAAGTGGCCTTGCCAGGTCAACCAAAAGTTACTTATCTGGAACTTTGCCTCTCCTGCAGAGTGATTTACTCAGGCAAACTTCAGTCTAACAACTGAAAAAATTTTAATATTGAAGCATTTCAAAATATCACAGGAGGGATATCAATAATATAATTCAATGAACTTACTTGAAACTCCATGTCCCCACTGAAAGGTTTTTGCCTTAGTATAAATTACTGTACAGTTTTGGTGGTGGTCTAATGTGGCAAAATGCCAAAGCAGGAACACTTACCACTTCCTGCTTCTTCTTCAGCCCTAATTGCAACTGCCTTTCCTGTTTGCTCGCAAAGAAAATTCCAGTGGGTTCCTCACACGTCATCAATATTCGCCCCATGTACCACTTCAATCAGAGGTCATATAATCCTCTGCCTCTCTGTATCTGGTCGAAGGAGACAGCCCAACCACCATGTCCTCAATAAACCTGTTCATTTTGTACTTTTTGCTTCTCTATTGCTCCAGAATACTGTAATACCTATCATTCTCCCTTGATAATTCTCATGCATAGCTACCTAGATTCCCTCCTTCCTCTTTCTGGATGTTCCCAAACTCTCCCCCAGTCCCAGCCCACAGCATTACTTCCTTTCCCCTTCTCCTTTCCTCTTGTGGATCTGCCCTTCGCCTTGTGACTCAGTTCTCTCTAGTGAAGATGGCCTTCTTGAGTTCTCAGTTCTCTACCTACTCTCTATTCTTACTGGGGAAAACTAATTCTTTCAACTGGTACCTTCCATGACTGCACCCCCTCCCTTTTCTTCCTTTTTCTGTACCAGCTGCACCCCAGTGTGGTAACATCAAAAGCCTTAACTATATCCTGTTATCACCCTCCGCATCTGGTCTGCCAGAGGCCACCTAGATGCGCAAAGCTGTAATCCTGTCACCTTTGAATAACTGTTTTTCCTCTGCACCTTAGCTTGCCTACCCTTTCCATCACAAGCCGGATATAATAGCTCTCTTAACCAGGCTGGGGCTCAGACTTCAGGGTCCTGAATTCCTCTGGGCCTACCAGCATAATAAATTTTGGTTCCCTCCACTTCTCTGGGTACCACTCCATTCTTTCACGTCCAGGGAACTAAAATTGCTGTAACACTCATTCTGCATGAAAGAGGCTGGAGTGGACAAAATAAAATTCCCCTAGGGGTGGGAGTGGGAGAATCTGTGCACACATCTGTGTGTGAGACCACAGAGGAAGGCCTTTTATCTTGATCGTGCGCTACGCTAGTCACACAGAAGAGTGCCAATGTGTTGCATTTATTGAACACATAAATATTTTCAAAATAGGAAAAGTCACACATGTAATAAAGCCTCCAAACCTCATGGGCCACAGGAGGTAAAAAGAACGCAGGGTGTTGATTTCTAACACCTGCCATGCAGACACCATCACAGCAAAGTGGCTGGTCTCGGTGAATCCTGATGCTTCACAGTAATGAAGTAAATGTAGAAACAAACCACCATACTTACCCTAGCATGAGGTTCTCCCAGTAAATGGAATTAGACAATGGGCAAACCATGGATTATGGTGGATATGAGAAAAAATGACCAATATGTTCTTCTCTGTAATGTGAAGTATAAAAAGTGGTTTTTTATCATTTGAAGCTCTAACAATCTAAAGAGCACAGTGATTAAAGGAATTCTTTCAGGTACAAGCTACAATTCCTGGGAAATGATGCTCCTGCAACAATGATTACCTCAACTCTGCCTGAACAGCATCCTTATTTTCTCATACAAAAAAATAAGTCAAGAAAGTACCTTCACTGATCTGACCCTGCTGTGTATTTGAGTGGTGGCGGACAAGAAGTATTCTCGAAGCCTCAGTGTGCAACATTCTTTTCTCTGAATGTCAGGAATCTTTGCAGATGAGGAATGGATGTGTAGACAGATGAAATGGATAAAATGACAAGTTTTTAAAAGTTTAAAAAGAAAGAAGCAGGAGAGGAGAAAATTCTTTGTGACATATAGAGTAGGATTTCTCAAAGCAAAAATCAAAGTGTTCCAATAAAAACAAAATAAATCCAACTGCAGAAAAGGTCTTCTGTTATTTAACTACAACAAAACAAGGAGTAAGAGAGGGAATTAGTGCTCTGAAAAGTAACGTGATGTCCTAGAGAAGGGGCTTTTTTTTTTCTTTTCTTTTTTTTTTTCCCCCCCCTGTGGATTCAGCCAGTTCAACTTTGAAAGTGAACGTGGCTCCTCAGGAGGCAGCACTGTGAGAGTCCTCTGCATGTTTGCCTGCTCCCTGTTGCTTCCTGGGTTCCTGTGAAGCATGGTCCAGATGGGAGACACATCCTCGTGGATGTGGAGATGTGGAGAAATGTTCTCCCGAGGGCTCAGAGTCTCACAGGAAGCCAGACTGTGAGGAGGACTGATGTTTCCTGAAAAGGTCCAGAAAAACAGGCTGTAATTAATGTGGGCATCAGAAGCATGAAATCCTAAACACTACTTCTGGGACGTATGATAATGGGCGTGTTTGGCTTCTGTCTGCCCCGGTTTCTTCATCTCTAGGATGGGTGTCATGACAGTACCTACATCACAGGGATTTGCTAAGGAGTAAACTGGTTAAGGCATGGAAAGCACTGAGCTGTACCTTCACACAGGAAGTACTTAATGCTCTGGAGGAGACAACAATCAGGTTAGGCCCAGGGGGTGCCTATGAGGAGATCCCTGTGAATGGTGGAACACTTGGGTCAGGAATGTTGGGGCACAATTATAGTGTATGAACACATTTATAAAATAGCAAACTTATAGATATTTCATTCTCTCCTGCTAAGTTAGTGTCTTTTCTTTCAAACCATCAGAGAGAACATCTCAGAGATCACAAAAGCAATTACCAGTACATCTTTATTTTCAACTGCAGTTTACTTCCATATAACAATTACTTTTGAGAGTTACAGAACTGCCATGGATGCCACATACCACTCAGACTCAGCAGAAAGCCCATGAGAAGAGCAGGGATGGATGGACCAAGCTGTCCCTGCTGCCTGGTGGCAAGGGAAGAACAGAACAGTTCTAACAGGTCACTGAGTCTGTGGGGTACACAAGAGAACCCAGGGTCAAGGGGAAAAGGACACAGCTGCTGGTTGGGGGTTTCAGGGAGGCAGGACCATGCCTGCCATTGGAAAGGCCTTTAGGGTCCCTCGCCTCCCCCAAAAACACCAAACTATGGTGAGAAAGTTTGCCCACTGGGTCCCAAGCAGCAAAGCACTAATATAATTCTAACATCAAGAGGACAGAGACATGGCAAGGGTGAACCACAAAGCATGTGAAGATCAGGGGCTGATTTTCAGGCCAAGACACAAAGCCAGCTCAGACTTCTGAATTTTCCCATCCTTGTTCACATCGCAGTGACGCAGGAGGATCTCTCGGAACTTGTCAAGGTCCACTCCACTGATGCTGGGCTGAGGACAAAAACAGGACCCTGTCAGCATGCCAGGTAGTGGCAGCCCCGCCCTTTACTGCTCCCTAAACTTAGAAGGTACTTTGGCCTGGGGGGGGACCCATTTTACCTTCCCTTTCCACCCAGTGTTGCTAAGGGTAACTTTTGTGCTAACGGCTTCATTTCTTGGCTTGTACCTTCAGGCAAAAAAAAAAAAAAAAAAAAAGACTTCTACCTCTATTTCCATATCACTTCCCTGTAGTTCTCACAGAATGCCTGTCTTATTAGCTTGAAAGAAAGAGATTTTGCCTCAAAAGTAGAGAACCATGCTCACAAAGTCTTCCTTGAAAGAAGATGCATTCATTAACTTCCTGCAGAGTACTTCTTTGCCTCCAGGTAAAAGGGGTTATACAGCATAAATATCTAACTAAAACATTATGTTGTTGAGCTAGGAACCTAGGATTTATGCCAAGGGAAACATCAGTAGTTAAAGAGTTGTGGTGCGTGTGAGCTAGGAAAAGATGGTAAATCCAAAGGCGGCCAAAATTAGCAATGCCTGAACTAATTGGTTCCCCCTGGGAGCTCTCATTTAATCCTCCCAGTAACTCGGGGAAGTACATAATGATGCCTCTTTTTGCAGTTTAGGACACAGGCCCAGGGAGAGCTTAAGCAAACTGCTGAGCTGGAGCGTTGGGGCAGCATTTTTTATTCCAAGGCTTTTGACACCAATTAAGCGATCATTCCACTGTTTCCCACCTAAAGGAAGGCTGGCCTCCTGCAGCTACGGGAAAGAATCTAAACTTTAAAGCAAAATCCAGCCAATCAGTTTGCCAAGGCTATGATGCCTGGCATGGCTTTATCAGAACATAGCTGGACAGAACATAGCTGCCTGCAGGGGTCTAGCGTGGGGGCTCTGAGACGTGCTCCACACACCCCGACCTGGCTCCCATAGATTCCCCACCTCCAAAGAAACCTCTGAAAAATTCAGTGACAGGGAAAAAAAATGCTTCAAAACTAGTCAGGCACAGTCAGACCTGAGGATTTACATTTGCAACTGGGAAATGACTGACACCAAATCTGACCCTTATAGTAGGTTTTGCCAAGGAAGAAGGGGATAGAGCAGCAGAAGTGGGAGCAGACGGCCCAACAGCTCAAGAGAGGGTTCTAGGACAGGGACACATCTAGAAGTCAAAGGATTTGGGACCAGAAGGTAAGTTGGGTCCACTCCCCTCCTCTGTGCAAGGCCCCTGAATGACCAGGCTGCAAAGCAAAGATGTAATACATTGCCAGTGGTTCTCGTTAGGCTCACAAAGGATGGTAAGCTAGGTGTGTCAACACCAGGCAGGTACAGCGTGGCCAGGGAGATGTGCTGGGGTCTTGAAAATAGCAAGCTATACTCTATGATGGCAGGTTAGGAGCTCATTTGTTACACAGTAGCAAAGTGAGGATGTTTGGTTTGTGGCATCTTGGGTAACTTGTTGCTACAGCTTTTTTCCAATAGGAGGTACCCAGCCCAGGATGCTAATCCTCACTCTTCTCTTAGAAAACACTCAGTGGTAGTCATTTACACAGCAGCACGAATCAGTTGCCAGTATATTAACCTCATTCAAACATTCAAACTCAGATTATTTTTTAACCATAAATGAAAAATACTAGGACTTGCTGCCAAAGTAATTACTTCTTTAGAATAAGTAAGAAATATTTTTGGTGTGCAAACGGTAGAGATGAGGGTAGGACAGGGAGTAAGGATGGAAGAGTATTAGGGACCCCAATTCACAGTAATTTTGCATACTTCCCAAAGGAATAAATAGAGGCTTGGGATTATGGCATCACCCTTTTGAAATTTCCTATTAACTTTCTTGGGATGAGCCTTCCTCTCCCACCAACTAAAACTAAACTAAAACTACTAAAATCAAAAAGAACACTCCGGAGCAAGATCCCTCTTAGCATAAAATCATCTCTACCCTGTTGAGTCATCCCAGGATTATTCCATTGCCTGCAGTGTCATCGACCTTTGAATCTTTCTAGAATCTTCTGCTAGCCCCTCCCATCATTGTATTGTACACACCCAATAAATAGTGCCTGGTTTGGAGTCTCTGGGTCTTTGCCCAACCTGAGGCACTGACCTCCCAGCCCCCTATCATGCATTACTAAATTTGTCTCTGTTTCTTATTTTATCTTTTGCCAGACCCCTCATATAGGCAGTCGGGGATCCTGGCCAGCTCCTTGATAGAAGGGAGTCTTCTTTGGTTCTTACATATTATGTTTTTAATGCTGAGTGACTCACTGTGAAAACTGGACACCACTGCTCAAAATCCCATGTGTCACTGAAGACAAATCACCAGTTATTTGGGCCTTGATCTTAATAACAATTCCCCAATATAAGTGCACATAGGGCCCCAATCTAAAGGCTCTGCACCTATTAACTGTAATCCTCAGAGTTGCCACAGGAGGTTGTATCTGCTTTCTTTTTCTTTTTCTTTTTCTTTTTTTAAGACAGAGTTCAGCTGTGTAATTCAGGCTGGATTTGAGCTCACTTTGTAGTCCAGGCTGATCTCGATCTTTTGATAATTGTCCTGCCTCAGCCTCCCGAGTGCTGGGATTATGGGCATGTGCCACCATGCCTGGCTTCTACTTTTCACCTTAATTTATAGAAGATTAAGCCAAAGGACAGAGAAAGAAATGAACTTCCCATTGTCACACAGCTGTCCCATGCCAGGACCAGGATACAGATCCCTGCAGGCAGGGTACACTGTATGTTAGCCTCTCATACACAAATATAATTACGTTCTCATCCCTCTAATGGGCAAGTGTCAGAGTACAACCGGAATAACTGACACATGTTCATCTGCCCCACTGAATTCTGGGAATTAGGGGCTCGTTCTTGTCCATGGCATTAATGAGTGACCCTGCCCTCTTGTCATCAGATGTCTCCCCTACCCCACATGCCCTGGCTCTCCTCAGATAAGGAAAACCAAAGAAATGACTATAAATCATCCAGGGCCAGTTCTGTCCCATGTTTCTTCTGATTGTCACCTGCCACTGCCGTAGACAGACAAGAAGGGAGCCCTTCACAGTGCCTTTGCTGGTGCAGCAGAGGTGCCTGGTGAGAGCCGGGAAATTTGCAGAAGCACTGTGCTGCAGGCAGTGGGCACCATCTCCCAGGGAATTCCAGAAAGACCCTCCCTGTGCAGCCCTGCTGCTGTCTCCTCACCACCCCTGCCCAGGCACCCAAGGGTGTCATTACACGTGCACTCTAGGGACTACACAGCCTCCTCCTTCCACCAGTCTCCTCTGGGGAGCCATCTGTCACTAGAGGGAGCGCAGCATGTTAATTATCAGCATCACAGTGAGAAGCACGTGTGTCTATACCAGGCTGCTGTCTTCTCTGATGTACCAGCCTGGGCCAAAACAAAGCCAGAAGCTTTATGGGTAGTGAAGGGAGAATGAGCCAAGGTGGAGGAGAGGACCAAAGAGAGACATGGTCCATGCCTCCTGTTCCAAAGCTTGCTCAGATCTGGGTGGTGGGAATTTTAATGTGTGCTTAGTGATAGGCCACATACAAGAGGGATTTACGTGCAGTGCTATTTTCAGTTAGACACAGGAAGCAGCGTCAGGGACTGGCCCTGCATTATGATGCATCCACAGGGGATCTGAGGTGGTCACTAAATGGCTGCTACTAGGAAATATTGGTACAGTCTCAGCCAGATACAAAATATACATGAGAATCTGGGTGTGGTGGTGCATGTCTGTAATTCTAGCACTCAGGACACTGAGGCAGGGGGATCATTGTGAGTTTGAAACCAGCCTGGGCTACAAAGTGAGCTCAAGACCATCCTGAACTGCATAGTGAGACTCTGTCTCAAACAGTATAATATATATATATATATATATATATATATATATATATATATATATGACAAAAATCACTTCACAGTGAGTCTGGTAAAGTATGGAGATTTCCTTGTTTCTTTCTTTTCTTTCTTTTCCCTCTATGATGGCAAAAATTTTTATAAGATATATGCATGTATAATTTTTTTAATTTCAAAAGTAAGTCGGTTATGGTGACACACACCTGTCATCCCTGCATTCAGGAGGCTGAGGCAGGAGATTGCCACAAGTTGGAGGTCAGCCTTGCTATATAGTGAGACCCTATCTTGAAAAAAAAAAGTAAAAAAACAACATGCATGCTAAGGGTTAGCTTTGCGCTCACATGAGATCAGAGCCTCTAAGGTAGGTATTATCCCCTTTTGCTAGCCATCCTTCTGTCAGCAGGAAAGCCGATGGTGTTTATCAAGAAGACAGAATTTTAGGGGCTTGGGTTAAGGGGACTCTCATTAGCTCAGTCAAATGTCTGGGTCATCTCTGGCTGCATGTGTATTTGGGTTTTAAAGTTTGCAGTTCTCTCTAGGAGATCTTGAATTTCTTGCCTTTGCATTTTTTTTTTGTTTGTTTTAAGAGAGAAAGAAAAGAAAACTTTAAAAAAGACAAAATAGAAAAAACAAGAAAAGTAGAATACAGAGTTCAAAAAAATTAACATCATAAAATCGCTAGTTGATACATTACATATTGTTAACAATAGTTGTTAAAGTAACAGAGTCAAAGCATAAAGAGTGGCTAGACACTCAAACATTGACAGTACAAACTCTTCTGTTCAATGATTTAACAAAAACTCAGTAATATGGTCATCTGTTTTACACACTATACATACTATTATATCCTTTAGAGAACTTTCCTTCCCTTTCACTTTTACAATATCTATTATATCTATTATACTTTTATATCACATTGTCTCTCTAGTGTAAAAGATAGCAAGAATGGACAGAATAATGGTAGCCTTTGTATTTTTTTATTGTGTCAATTTTTAGGCTGTGCTAAATGGACCAAAGGCCCTTAAGAAGCTTGTGCAAGCTGAGCTTGGTGGCCTATACCTGCAATCCCAGCACTCTAGGAAACTGAGGCAGGAAAGTTTCAGCCTAACTGGGCAATTTAGTTACTCACCTACTTAGCAAGACCATTTCTCAAAATGAAAACCAAAAAGAAAGGGCTGTAGATGTAGCTTAGTGCAAAGACCCTGGGTCCAAACCCCAGTACCCAAAACAAACAAACGAACAAAATACTTTTGTAAAATATTACATAATGTAATATTTACATATGTAATATGTAATAATTACATACATATGTAATAATTACATAATGTAATGCATTTTGTGTGTGTGTGTGTGCGTGTGTGTGTGTGTGTGTGTGTGTCTGTGTTTGGTTTTGTTTTTTTTGTTTTAGCAATCAAGCTCACGACTTTGTTCTTGCCAGCCAGGAACTGTGCCAATGAGCTATATCCCCAGCCCTTGTATTCTTAAAATTTTGTGAAGAGAGTAGATGCTATGTTAACTGCTCTCACCACAAGAGAGAAAACAATACAAAACAGAAACGGAAAGTAAGAGGGCCTGGGGAATCACGCAGGTGAAAGATAACTTAGCATCCCCATGGCTTCATGGTTGTGTACCAAGCATTAAATATCTAGAGCTTTTTGAATGTCAATTGTATCTCAATAAAGCGATTTTTAAAAAATTATGTCTGTTTCTTCAGTGGCTTGCAATTTCATTATACTGTCAGGGGACAAACTTAGGTACCATTTTCCTATGGTGGGAAATTGGATGTCCCATAACTAAATAATCTTGTTAATGCAAAGTTCACAGATGTAGAAAATATGGTTGTCCAAAAAGTTAAAAAGGTATAAACCAGGCTTCCTTCAGAGTTATTACTGCAATCGAGAAACCTTAGACATACAAACCCAGATGTACAAACTTAGCAACTGCGCCAGCTCCCTGCTGGCTCCATGGCATGCTCTGATAGTGGCTTTTTAAAATAAATTCTAGATATTCGTTTTTTACTTGTTTCATGGCCCTTTCTTATAAAAAGAAAATAAACAGGAAAAAAGTCACAAGAACATCGGATTCAACTTGTAGTTATCCCTTTACTATCTCCTTCAAGTTACAGAGTAATATTTTTTAAGAACTCTGAAACACTAAGAAAGATCCAATAAAAGCTAAGAAAGACATAATACAGGTTTGCAGCTTCAGCTATCTGACTTGGGAAGAGAGCTCTTATAATCAACGCCTACAGTTTTGGGGGGCTCAACAAATCAGCTGGGGAGCCCTGTAAACCTCTTTCATGTTACTGAGCACAGTGTAATCTGGGCCTTAGACTGGCCAGGGCTCACAGAGAGGCCCCTTTTGCTGCCCCCGCAATCCTGCAGAAACAGGAAGTCCAGGACAACAGTGGGATGTTCCTGATTCCCCAAACCATGACACAAGTCACCAAAGAGCAAGGCTGACCTCTGCTTCTAGTGACTCTTTTTAGATGATCTAGAATTTTTCTTCTTTAATTTTATCTGAATAATGTCTCATCTGATTTGGATTTTAGCTCTATCTTCTGTCAGCCTTCAGAAATTTTGCCAAACTCAGCAATAACTGAAAGACAGGATTATTGAAAATTATTAAGTGATGAATTTTAGGACCAGGGATATAGCTCAGTGGCACAGCGCCAGCCTGGCCAGCGCAAGGTCCTGAGTTTGATTCCCAGCACCAAAAAAAAAAAAAAAAAAAAAAAAAAAAAAAAAAAAAACCTGATGATTTTTAGATGGAAATCCAGCAAAATTATCCTGTACATAGCTATCTGAGTTTTCTTTTTAAAAAGTTATATAGAAATAGCAAAGATCATAGTCACTAAAGTTTAAACAAACTATGTTAGCTTATAGGCTAATTTGTGATATAGTCATAATCACTAATATTTATTGAGCTCTTGGTAATAGTTTATTATTATGGGTAATCATTAGTGAAGTAGCACAATATTAAGGAATACTTGCAGATTATTTCCTAAAATCCTCCTGAGATCTTAATGGAGGTGGAATTGATAACAATCCCCATCCTCCAGAGGAAGAAACTCATTTAGGGTCACAGTGCCTCTTGGTGGTAAATCCAAGCCTAGAATCCTGAGGGGTCAGTCTAAAATCTGGATTCTCAATCTAAATTCTCCTTAGCTTTGTAACTTATGTTTTCCATTATTTTCAATATTTTCCTGCAATGTGCTGCACTACTTTTATAATAAAAGAAAGCAAATATTTTAAAACGAGAATTTCTAAAGTAAATAAGTTCACCACCGTCTGACACAGTCATGTCTCTCTTAGGAGCTCTTTTTTGCATGTCCTCTTTACATTATTACTTCAGAAAGAGTCACCACTAGAATGGCAGAGCAGTGCATTGAGCTGCTGATTCCTTCTTCCCTCTCAAATCTAATCTATTCTCAAGCTGAGAAATGAACTCTAAAGATTACAGATACTTTGGTTTGATACAGTACAAAAAAATTTTTTAAAAACTTTAAAAAAATTTACTGTGTGATTGTGCCTATGTTATTTCTAATCATCATACAACCTGGGAAAGCCGATATCACTGTGCTTACTTTATGGGCAAGAATTCAAGTTCCAGAGAGGTTGAAGAACTTGATCTGGAATTAAAGTTCAGTTCTGTCAACTCCAAAACTCTGTCCTCTATTTTATACTCTCTCATCTGCAAAAATGTCTCAAATGCATTTTTTTCATGGAAAAGGAAGCAAAGCAAAGGAGAACAGTGGGATGATAAAGGAAAGAAGGGTCACATAAGGCCACCATGACAGCCCCTTAGAAGCCTCTGTTCCAAATTCTGTGTCTCTGACAGATTTCACTTCAGCCAGAGTCCAGCTGGTCAGTTGTCCAGCTGCCTCCCATGGCCTGGCAGAAGGGATGACAGAAAAGTTCATCAGGAACAATGACATCTCAGGATCTCAGGTTGGGAAGACTTTGTTTAACAAGTTTGAAATAGAATCACAGAACAGGGACAGCAAAGAAGGAGGACCTACTAATGACTGATTGCTTGCCTGGCTGGGCCTCTGCACTGGCTGCTCAGCTGTGAGTGCAGAAAATGGGGAGGGCCGGAAGGCCAGATTCTCTGCCTGGGTCTGCAGCATCTGACAGACTCAGACTTACACTGAAGCATCCGGAGCCCCGCTCTGTTGGGCAGAGGAGGCCTAAGCAGCTTCTCCAGCCCATTCAATGCATTAAAAACAAATTAACTCCAGCTTAGCAAGTCCTTCTGCCATACATCTTTAATATCCCCACAGATAACTGCTGCTATTACACAAGTCACTCTGGCATTAAACGGACAATAACTAAAATGGGATTTTCATTAGCAATCAGTGCAAAAGGAAACACTACATAGATATCTATCAGTTACTCTGGCTGCTCCAAAGACTATGGCATCTCCAACAGGAGCAACACTGAGGCAGGAAAGCCAAATCAAAAGCTCGGTTAAGATGGAAATAGCACAAGGTAGGAGTCACAGAAGATGATTCCATCATCCTGCTTGGTCATCAGAAAATATTTTGTTTATGTCTCTCTAATGCATTGCATGTGAATGTGCTGGAGATTTATGCAAAAACCGATATCTGGACATTTTTCTGTGGCATGACTACATCGTTTCAATCAGGTTTGCAAAAAATGCAGGAACTCAAAAATGATACATAATTTCTACTCTAATTGGTTGTTGTCTGGGCAGAGCAGGACACAAACCACACAAAATTAAATTCATTGTATAAACAGAAGCCCATGGTAAAGGAGGGTTGGAAATTACCTGTTTAACCAGATTATGAACGAAGTCCATACAGTTCAGGAGGGTCTCAGGAGACGTCTTTTTGAAACATTGTCTCCCCAACATAAAACAGCTATGTCGATATAACTATAACTTAAAGTGCTTCAGTCCCAACTGTGGAAAAGTTGTAAGTACCCTCCAGGAGGTTTTAAGAGAGCCCCTCATTAAAAGAAAATTAGAACATCAAATATGAGATCTGTTACCTGAAACTAAATTTAAATTTTTAATTATTCTCATAACCAAATCCGAAGGATGGAAAGGACTTGCTGAAACTGAAAAATAAAACAATAAATGGAAAGGGATACCACACCATCTTGATGAATTTAGTAACTTTTCCATGATGATTTTTTAAAAAGTGCTTTTTTAAGACTTTGTGTAATGAAAACCCAAACAATCTTAGGAAAGCAAGGAAGATCTGTAGGGCTGCACAGAATCTCAAAGGTCTTAAATAAAAAATGAATGAATCCATCAAAACAGGGACCCCAGCCCAAGACAGAAATAATCTACTCAGCCCCGGAAATCACCTGCACCAGCTCCATCATGTCTTTGACAAACCCATCCACTTCTGGGCCTTCTAGGGCTCCAGTTTTGCTCTGAAAGATAAAAATGATCCAATCACCAGAATATCATTTTCTAGGCAAATCTACCAAATCAGAGCTCTTTTATAACTGCAAGGTGATTCAGAAGGGCGTGCTACAACATGCAGAATTCGAATGCTCTATGTGAATTAAAAAAATTAATTGTAAGCAATTCTATGCGACTAAACAAGGAACAAAAGTTATATGAATTTTTTGGCTCTCGAAGATAGCATTAATATGACAAAGGCTGACTCTGCTTCCCTAATATCACACTTCCATTACAGTAAGTTGTTAACTGTGCATAGTATTAATCCTTTGAAGGAGAGATTAATATGTTAAAATTCTTGTTATGACTTAATAAATGATTGGTGACTATTAAAATCAGATTTTAAATCAAGAGAGACTATATTGAAGAAATATATTAGAAGGATCATTTGGTGTGTATATAAGTCCCTTGATTTATTTAGTCTTTTTGAGACAGGGTCTTACAGTGCAGTTCAGGCTGGCCATGAGCTCACTTTGTAGCCCAGGCTGATCTCCAACTCTTAATGATCCTGCTACCTCAGCCTCCTGAGTGCTGAGATTACAGGCATGCACCACCATTCCCAGCTTAGCCCTTTATATATTTTTTCTATTTATTTTATAATCTGTTCAAACACAAAAGTCTAAAAAAGTTTAATATATGCAAAAATATTGCAGTTTCTTCTCTAAATTCATTTATTTTCTTCATACTGAACCTTTAGTATATTATTTTAAAAATTCTGTTCCTATAATTTATAAACAAACACTTGTTTAGTAATTACTATAGGCCAGCCATTCTTGTAAAATCTTATAAACATGAATTGTTTAATTCTTAGTACAATTCCATTATGTGCTATCTTTCCCAGTCTAATTTTATAGACAAGAAAAACAAAGCACAGGGTCACTACAGAGATGGAGGGACCTACCCAGGTCATCTGGTTGATAAGCCATAATTCAAAGCTCAATAGCTGTTCACACAGCCAATATACTGTGCTGCTTTCCCCGGGTGATATCCTTCTCTGTTAAGAATAGGACACAGATACTTAGTCTGATTAACCTCAGGAAGCTATTTCTTAGGATCTTTCCTAACTTTCTTCCTTTTTTTTTTATCATATTATTCTACCTTGTTCTCAAAAAATATAATCTGTCGTATTTGATGTTTTAGGATTATTATTTTCTTTCCTCTAAAGAATGACTGAAGAGCTGATCTACAGAGAAATATTTTTATTGTTGTACCAAATAAGTACAGCCTTGCCTCCATTTGTTTGAGTTGGATGTTGGGATTTTTTGCTTTTGTTTTTGAGCATAGTACTATTATAAATGGGTTCTAGTCCTATAAGAAGGAGAAACATTTTCTTAGTTTCAATACAAAGACAGAAAAAAAATTTTAATTGCAGTTTTTTTCTTTTCAAATATAAATGCTTCTTTGTTCATTTTCACTTAGTTCTCAGAAATTATCTAAGGAAGCTGAGGGTGGCTTGATCTAGCAACACCCATGTAAGATTGCTCTTTGTTGTGAGTAGGATGAGCTACCCAGCGGGGAAGCAGGCTGCCGGTGTGATGACAGTCCCAGAACAAAGAGACACACTTACAATATCATAGTGGGCAAAGATCTTCTCAAAGTCCCTCTTCCTTTCTTCAGTAGAACTCGCCTGTGTGGAGAAAACACATTCTGTCAATCCAGCACCGTGCAGTTCTTCCAAGGGCTTGGGCAATTTTGGTTTTCTTTGTACCAGGAATGTAACTCAGGACCTTGCACTTGCCAGGCAGGTGCTTGTGCTACTGAGCTATATCCCCAGCCCTTGGGCAACTTTTATAAACTTAGTCCTTGAGACCCCAGGGTTCCACTCTAAACCTTGTCAGTCTCTAAATTAGTTATGAGAAAGATAATGGATGTCTTCCTTTCTTCCATCCTTCTCAAATTCACAGAGAAATGATATAACCCATCTAGAGGAAGGTTACTACTTACATCCATTTTAAATTGGAGAAGGAAGTTTTCCTGAAGAGCCAGAATCCTAAATAGGAAAAAAAATAAAATAAAATCCACATGATCTATCTGCTTGCTTACAAGTAAATTCAGAGCATGTCAAGGAAGGATGGGTAGCTTCCAGATTACCCTGGAGTACAGTATAGCTGCTTGAAATACAGGAACTCCTACATCATAAAAAACAGATTAATGAAGAAAGCTTTTCATAGGGAACCTCTTGTTGAAGCACTTTCAACTCTTTATAGCTGGTCTCTTCATTATTAGAGTGGTCAAGATCAAATCCTGGGGAAAGTAGCTGTGTTGGACACACCAGCTGCCCTGTAGCTCTTAGGAAGCACAGAGGTCCATCTGCATGCTGACATCATTGTCATGATCATTAATAAGGAGCCATTTTTCCTGGTGTTTCCTACTTCACACATACCTTTCAAAACCTGGTGTAGGTAGCTGCCAAGAAAACACTCAGCTGGTGTAGGCAGTATCTCCTACGAGAAAAAACTTACACCTGCTGTGACATATTCACATTAACTCCTTGTCATTGAAAACATACCCTCAGTCCTTGCAATTCCCCTCCCCCAGCTACACCTGCTACCACCCTAAGTCCAGTCATAATCCAGTTTACAGTTGCAATCTAACCTGATCTGAGACAGCTGGATTTATAATTGCTGTCACATAGGGCCATGGTTATATCCATGTCGTTTGAACCCACTGATTCCAATTTGAACACCTGCTCAGACTCTTTCATTTTGGCAAACACTTGCATGTTGTTGTGGGCCAGTTAGCCTTGACAAGAGTGCAACTACAGCTGAAGTAAGGATGCCCCTCAGCTCATCCACCCCTGAACTCAGGCAGGAGTATAATCTCAAAATCTATGTTAATGAAATTAAGAAGATAGAATCTGATTTCAACTATGCTGTTTAGAGGTGGTGCCTTTGGCAAGTGATTACATTTGATAAGGCCCCATGTTGAATCCTGGTGGCTTTATAGCAAGAAAGAGACACACAGACACAGAGATGGACTTGCCAGGACTTGTGCCATCCTGTTTGATATTCTAGCCTCCAAATTGTGAGCTAAATAACTTTTCTTTCTTTATAAGGTAGCCCACCTTTGGTATTTTATTATAGCAACAAAAAGTGACTGACTGATATACAAGTTGACATCCAATCACAGGTCTCACACCAGATTCACTGAAGCATTTTTCACACTGGGCCTCAGTGGCTCTTATCCTGTCCTCCTCCTTCTCCACTGTTTGGCACTTTATGCCCTCTCCAGCACTGAAATGCCAGAGAGCAGTGAGATGGAGTTGGACTCAGTTGTTAGTTTTGCTCTGAACTAACTGCTGGATGTTCCTGAAGCTAGGGAATAGAGTTACAGTGTGTTTTGTCATGGGATGTAATGTGAGATCATGAATGCATGACATTGGTGGGCACAATCTGTTTATGACCCATCTGTGAAACTATACAAATTTTATGTACTGTGCATTTGGGGAGCAAAAGTTTTCATTATGTTCACAGAGGAATCTGTTAGCCCAAAAGACTCAGAAGCACTACAGTTTACTTGGTAAGATGCACCTAGTCTTCGGGACTGCAGGGGAGACTTGATCTTTAGTTTAAAAGGACTTGCTTTTTGTCATCAAACCTCTAGAAAGATGTTTCCAAATTCACAATGTCCTTGCCACTCACCTTGCCAGGTCATTGAGATCCAACCGACCATCTTTATTTTTGTCAAAGATTTTCATCTGAAATGTAGAAAGGAAAGTGATGGCATGAAGGACTTATAACAGGAACTCATTCTGAAAGTTACTGAAGTGCTTCCTTATTTTGCCCTTCTAATTACACATTTGCCTTAACTCACTGAGGAACACATCTGCTCAGGGGAAATTGGTAGTTTCTACAAAATGAATTGTACCTTAGCTTCTGTGTTAGGGTGGTCATAGTAACTAAGCACCATAAATCTCATGGCTTAGCACAACCCAAGATCATTTCTTGCTCGTGTTATATAAGAATCCAGAGTTGGCTGGGAGCTACTCTATGTAGTCTTCACTCTGGGATTCAGAGTGACAAAGTAGCTACATCTGGCAACATTATCAGATGCCATAGTACAAAGACAGAACAAATACTTAGTGATTAAAATGTCATCATCCAAAGCAAGTTGTTGCCACACCTAACTTCAAAGGGGTGAGCAGTACAGCCTTACCCCGTCCTTGGAAGGAAAATCACAATGATTTGGTGGCTACTGGAGGTAACTACCATTTTCTGACAGGCATAATGGGATTTTGAATACTGATTACAAACTTGGAATCGTGGTTTTTGCTTTGACTCAAGGTTTTCTGAATTATTTTATAGTCCCCACATAGCATATCAACAATGAAGTCTAAAGGCCTCATATCCTAGATACTCCCAGTAGTATAAAGAAGAAATCTCATGCTACCATGAAGATAAGGGACTGAGCTGAGCTGAGCTGAACTTCTCCCATGGAGAAACTCAGCATTGCCCAAAGATCCTGATTACTATATTAGATCAGACACCACTTACACAAGACAGTACTCAAAGTTAAAAATGTCTGCACTAAGCACAAATTGGGAAGACCAGATTGTTTTAGGCTATATCAAGGAGATGCACTTATTTTCATAGCTGAGTTGGAATGTGAGGGAAATGGGTGACGCCACAACACTTTAAGACTGCAAAATATCTCTAAACATATCTATAAAAGGAAGTTTCACAAGGAAAAAGCAAAAAAAAATCTGAAAATATATCTAACAGATTTTTGCCTTAAAAATACATTAGTCTTCAATCCTTTCTTCCTCTCCAAATCATTTTATATTTGAAGTGAATTTGAAAGCCTGTTCTCTTCAAACACTGGCACCTAACATGTACGCTATAAAATCTCTTAAGACGCAAGTCATATTTTTATACATTTGGACATATTGCATGTCCAATTGTGTCCCTTGAATATAAACACTACACCCAGCCTCACTTACTGCCTGTGTGGGATTTGGGGCAGGTGTTCCATTGGCACCTACAGTTCACGAGGTGTCTTACCAACAGACCTGCTCCTCCCACTGGGCAGCTGAGGGGAGGAGCACTACCACTCCCTTCCACCAGGAGGCTTCTGCCTTGGAGCCAGATGACCATGGACTGAGTCCCCTGAAATCATGAGCTAAATTAAACCTCTCCACTTGTAAGTTGTGGATATCAATTATTGTGTCCCAGTAATGGGAAAGTCCTATAAATGCTAATGAAAGTGCTATAAGTGTGCCCAGAAATGGAGTACAAGGTCCTACTGACAAGCTCCTTAAAATTTTGTGACGGTAGTTCCTTCTCAGGCAAGACACACCTTAGGAATTGAGTTACCCAGCACTCTCCTCAGATTGGTTAATATGTTTCTATATAACTTCAAATTTTGAAAGATATAATAGGTATTGTGAAATGTAAATTTACTTAAAATCATTACTGGATTAGTAGTAACTTCTTCAGATGATAGTTTCTCAAATAACAGACCCAAAACACAACTATTGTCTAATGATAAAAGAAACAATTTGTGAATTTCTTAAACAAGTGGTAATTGATTATTAGAGTAGGATATATGAAGAAGTGAAAAATATACAAGTATCCAGTAGGAAAAGGACAAGTTCCCTCCCTTACCTGTCCTAGAAGTAATGGCCACTCAAAGAATCTCGGGTATCATTACAAAACTTTCTAAAGTGTGTGACACACACATTACTTACCTTTTTTTTTTTTTCTTTGCAAATAAGACCATGGCCTATATACTGTCTTGCAAATTTTTTTGTTCATTTAATAATATTCTTGGAAAGAATCCTTATATTTATCTTAAAAGGCAGTATTTTGTTATAGCAACAGGAAACTAACAATATAGTAGCCAGTAGCATTGGTTGATCAGATATAGAGTGATAGAGAAAGAGGTATTAAAGATGTTTTCAAGAATTTTGCTTGAAAACTTTGGAAGGTCAAGTACATACTGTTAGGGCACAGTTGTAGTGTAGGGCACACTTATAAAATAGCAAACTTATAAGTAGTTTCATAGTAAAAGCTAGAGATCAACTAGAGGTCTGTGACCATGCTCCTGCTGCTTATCACATAGCTAGCCTGCTAACTTCAGTTTGTTTTGATTGTCGGCATCCAAGTAATACACAGAGTCAACTTGGCTGTGTTACTTGCTTTAAGGACTTTAGGCCCAGAACAGACTGGCCCAGTCAAGGGCACATTTAACTCTGCTTTTCCTTCAAGAAAACGCCCCTCCCCTCTTTCCCAAAATGTTCCCATATTATGATAAAAATAAATTCCTTGTAAGTCTATTTAGAATAACCTGACTGATAATGTATATAACCAATAATGTAATAACCTATCAATTTTTGTACCTCCTGCTTACAAAATGTATGTAAGTTTCTGTTTCACTCTCAGTCACTGCTAGTGATTTGGAATTGATTCCATTAGTTGGCTAGCATAATAAACATTGCCTTCTAGAGTCCTCGTTGCAAAGAATCTTCCATCCAGTTTGATATTTGGTTTTTCTGCAACAACCCCAGTGGAGCAGATTTGTGATTGGAGTTCAGAATTTCAATTTGGATGTGCTAAGTTTGAGATTTATCTTGACATGGTAATAAACATCCAAGCACACTCAAAGAGCTCAGAGAAATGGTCTGAGCCAGGGACATATACTGGAAGTTGTTGGTCTTTAACTAGTACTTAAAGCCAAGTGACACTTTAGATCCCCAGCAGAGCAAAGGTAGACATGGGAAGAGAAGATAGCTTAGGACTAAGCCCTGACCTTTCTCAGGTTGGCCTGACTCAGAGGTGCATGATTTGATCTGGGAAGGAAGCAAACCAGAGGCTGGCTGCTTTAATCCAGGCATGAAGAATGAGTGCCAATGCCAGGACACTAGATGGAAGCCACATATAATTCACCATACAAAATTCCCTTGATCCAATAAAGTACCAGGTTTTAATTTGTTGCTTCACAACATTTCAAGTTCCGTGCTCTAATTTGGTACATGAGGTTAAGATCTCTCAGAGATTGTAGCTTACATTTACCAAACTAAATATTATCTGATAATGTTCTATCTAACCAGCTAATTATCCCCTGCTCACTGCTGGCAGCACATCCTGCTTCAGTATCACAACAATGTCTTATTTCCTTACTTGTCCAGAACATTGATTAGGAATCAGGATAAGACAAGGTGTGCAGACCTCAATTTTTCACTCCAATTGGTTGTTTGTCATGACTCATTCATTAGTCACACTTCAGATAGTTTTCAAACGTGTCCAACCTTATTCAGGTCAATTTGAATTCATTTAGTAGGTTCTATCTCTTACGCATTTTATGCCAAACCTTAGAAGCAAAGCTTTAATGTAATGTTACCATGACTGTGCTCCTTGCTCATCAAAAAATCATTAAAGGTGCAGTAATGTGATTTCGCACATAGTGAATCACTTAGAGCTCAGGATGTAGCAGTCATTTTCAAGAAAGGTGAGCTCTAAAAATTAATACACTCAAAAGTCTCCAGGAAAATGTAAGAAGTTTTTAGAAAACATTAAGAGCTCTGTTCTAAAAATCTGTTCATTGGAAAGTAAGGCCTCCTAAGATTGGCCAAAATCTCATTAAACTGATTTCATCTGATCAAATTCAGATCTTTGGGCAGATGCTCACCAGACTTCCTTAGCAATTGCCTTAGTGCATAAAGAGAATGCAAAAGGCTGCTTGAGGAGGAGAGCCTTACTAATTATGGCTCTAGTTCCAGGGGATCATTTCAAACCAGAATGAGTGTTTAACTGCAGCACACCTGAGCAGAAGAGCTATGAGGTTTCAGCAATGAAACAGACACAAAATAATAGTAATGTTCCCACCAATGGACAAGACCCCTTGGATCCCCCTGAGCTATGTCTCAGAACCCTAGACATAGTTCTAAGCTGTATGTGATCCAGACATACGCATCGCAAGGTTTTCTTCAGCTCTGGCACCCTACTGTAAGCTGCTGCAAGCTGGTGGTTCCTTAAACTTAAGTGTGGAAGTTATAAAGAGAACAGCTCTGCCAGCTCAGGGTTCCAGGCGGATACAGGGTGCACCAGCTCCTTTGAGCCAGAGACTCACTGATTTCCTGAGCTCTCAGAGCCTCCTCCTTGGCTCCCACCTTGGGTGGGGGTCCGTCTGAGTGGGAGCCTTTGCGGTTGTATGCAGGCTTCATTTACCTCTCTTTCCTCCTTCCTCAACCAAATGGTGGTTCATCTCTTCTCCAAAACAATTGTGCTGTCTCTTATTTCCCATTGCCATTCACTACTTTCTTTTCTCCTTGGTGTTTAATAAGATGTCAATTCTTTGGATTATTAGAGACTTCGTGATAAGAAAAATCTTTCTTTCTTTGTAATAAATACCACTATGGTTCCTACATCATCTTACATTTAAAAGTATTCACACAACACAAGTTAACTCACTTGGCTTTATTCTTACCCGATTCTTGCCTTTCTTCCCAGGATTGTCATTTCTTCTTGGTCTAGCTGCACAACCTTGCCCTCTCCCTTTAGAAAGTTTTCTTTTTTAACAATATAAAATTCCAACATTTGGACATAAATGCTATCACTGAAGACATAGGTTTTAGAGGCAGACCCAGTTGTGAATTTCCACTCCACTCCTTACCACATTTGACCAGTTAAGATCTATAATCCTCAGATGTTTCATTTGGTAGAGAGGGAGTTTTATAAGATTTGGTATAAATCAAGTGAGATGTTTGAAAATGCTTCGAGGTAGGCTGGGTATAAAGTGAATATAATTATTACGTTTAAAATACTCAGTAGTAGAATATGTGCTGGTAGTTGTTTCATGAAAGTAGAATATCACATGGACTCAAGCCAGCACTGCCGGGCACCCATTTCAGCTCTACATTTGAGACTCCACGTTAAGGGAAAAGAAAAAGTAATTTCAGACATAAGGTGCTGATTGGGAAAGGTGTGTTCAAAAGGCTAAGATGTGCAATCTGCAACCCAGGCAAACCAGGCGAGCAAGAGCTATAACAGGGATGCAGTACAAGGTTCCGCCATGCTTTAGTCATAGATCATTGTTTGTTAGATAAGAATGGAAAATTCAGATTAATTAGGATTAAGTAGCCTACTGTGTGTCTGGCCCATTTGTGGGCTGGTATACGAGAGAAGGTGCTGTCCTTGCCCTCCAGGAGGCACAAGCTGGCACAGCACCATACCCACACACACATCATGTCTGTGCCATCTCAGACTCACCTGTTAGATCATCAGATCCTGTGGATTCCATCCTAAAAACTTCTCTATCCCAACCTGGTGGCCTCTCTCACCTGGGTGGCAGCAAGGGCCCCTATGGGTCTTCTTGATTTCATCCTTGTTTATCCCATTCCAAGCTTTTCTCAACGCAGCAGCCAGATGGTGAGAGCCTCTGCTTCAGACCCTCTAGAGAATCCCATCTCACCCATCCTGAGCTGCAAGTTTCCATTAAAAGCCCAACATGGTCTGAATGCTGGTTGTCTCCTCCTTGCTCACTCTGCTCCACCTGCACTCGTTCTCCTGCTCCAAAATACCTCAAACGTATTCTGCCCTCCAGCCTAGTTCTACCCAAGTCCTTCCTCACCTCTCACCTCCATGGGACACCTGTTGGAAATTATACATTCTCCCCAGTCCCCACCACAGATGTCCCCAGCAGGTTCTACAACTCCATTTCCCTCACCACTCTTTACTGTCTGTCACGAAACATAATTTATTATTTATTACTTGCATTGTTTGCTGTCAGCCTCTCCTTTGCCAGTTTTGCTCTCTGTTGAATCCCCAGTGTCTTGAATAGTGACTGAGGCAAGGTAAGTACTTAATGAATATTTGGGGGAAGGAATTAAATGAGTGACTATGCACCAAGCTGGTGGCAAGTACCATAGGGACCTGGAGAAGTGACCCTGGGATCCCCTATGGAAGAAGATGCTGGAAGCTTTTCAGGACAAGATGATTTGGGGGTGGGCCTTTTTGAGACAGGGTCTTGCTATGTAGTTCAGGCTGCCCTTAACCTCACTTTGTAGCCCAGGCTGGTCTTGAACTCACAACAATCTTCCTGCCTCAGCCTTCCGAGTGCTAGGATTATAGACGTGTCACCACACCCAACTCTAAATGAATTTTTAAGGATAAGCAAGAAGAAAAGTAGGAAAAGTAGGAAAAAATAGAGCTGCAATATGTTAATCATAAAGTACTTTAGTATTATTAGTAGAAATTGAGGAGAAGCCTTCAAAGTCAAAGGGTTTCATGCTACAAAAAATGCTAAAAATAAGCTAAAGATGCAAAATGCAAATCTATTCATTTTGTTTAGTTCATGCTTTATAAGTGAATGAAATTGACATAGTAACAGCTAGTGCCAATATTCTGCTAAATTGATGTTTAAAAATATGCTCAGCACCCAGGCAATCCAGAAGGTTGAAATGCAAGAGCTGTTGAAATCGGGAGCAAGCCTCTGTGAGACACATTCTGGCATGCTCAAAGCTGCGTAATTTATTCTTGCTGCATGGCACTCAGCCAAAGTCTTTGGATCAAAATCTCCGGAGCAACTGGGGGGAGGAGCTAAGAGAGCTTTTGTTTACATTTACTGTTTAGAAAAGTTATTAGCTAATTGTGCAGGGCAATGTTATACACATATGTTTAACCAAGGTGTCACTTGATTTATCCACAGTTGGGTAGCAGGTGCATTGCAAACCCAACTGAAACAGGAATGCACTTTCAGAAGTTCCTGTGACACGAAGCCCCAAGCACAGAGCTGCTTCATGTCAAAAAAAGAACTTTACATGGCAGACTGCCTTCTGCTAACCAAGGTTGGTTAATACTGATCAAATTATTTGCTGAATAATGCTCTAAAAGTGCTTGATGAACAATGTCATCATGTGGCTTAAAAAGTGAGAAAAAATACATATATGATATGTGAAAAGAAGCTAGAACCAGGATGTGTGTAGCTTGTGGATTTTTAACGTGGCTCCATATTATTTCTGAGAGGAGAAAAAATGTTACAGGGTCCTGGAAATTCGTGGGTTAATACTGCTTCTTTAGGAAGGGTTAAGATAAACACTTCTCTCTCTTGGCCTCATCCTTTCCCTGTGTTTGCATTTCCTGCTTTCTTTTCTTATTCTTTCATATCCTCTTCTTCCTACTCTTTGTCACTGCATGTGCAACAAAAAAGGGAAGGGAACATTTTTATCCCCAAATTGTATCACCTTAATTAGGACTAAGAAATTTGACATAAAATAAATATTCATAAAATTGTAAAAATACTAAATATGCTCAACTAGAAGAAGAATTTCTTTGTTTTTCTGACCTTTGGGCCATTTTTATCAAATTTCCTTCTTGTGTTGTTCATTCCATTGCAGGGTTCTCAGCAGCTCAGGTCAAAAGGACCTAGTGACCATCCTGTGGCCAGGAAATTGCTTCTTGCTTCTGGAGGAATTTGCACATGACTTTTAGTACTATGATCACATTTACTTGGGATTTTGAGCATCATTTTGCATGTTATTAAAGCAAATAGACATAGCAAGAAGTCAAATGACTTACTTAATTGAGATCCTATCCTGCGATTTGATTCTCCCCTTGATGTCATCCATTTCCCTATCCAGGCTATTTATAAATGATCATAGTCAAGAATATTTTCTTCCTTCCCAGGGCACATCTTGTGGCAAGAGAAGGGTCAGCATTCAGTGGGGTCCAGATTTTGAGGCAGGAAGGGACCAGGACTGAAAATTAGGGCAGCTTAGCTTCCAGTGCAACGAGTACCGTTAGCTTTTCTCAGTCACATGACCTTTAAAGTGAGTTTCTGTGTTGGGAAACACCAGCTCCAAGTCTCTGTTGACCAATTTAGGAGCTCGCATTGTGAGAGAAGTCCACACTCTCTCCTCAGTGGTCTGCACCCTTGACTCTACACTAAAGGCTTGGCTAGATCAGTCTGCTCCAGAACTGTTATATAATAAATGCAACAATCTCACAAGTGCACAGTTAAGCCTTGGTCAGCAAACTCTTTCCTTAATAACTAAGAAGACTGCAGATCCAACAAGCTACAGTGCAGAGCTGGGGATGAGAAGCCACTAGGTGGAGAACCCAGCTTCATTTCTACAAGAATTTTTGGCTGGTGCTGGGAGAGGTATATTGTATGAGGCAACAGAACAGAGTGTGGGCCAAGTTCTCAACAGCAGGAAGCTTGACACTGAGACAGTCTCGGCTTCCTTTGACACAAGGATGGTATGAGAGGACTGTGAAATACAGTGTGGATACAGTCATACCTAGGTACTCAAATGCTCTGAAACTCTTTGAGTTTGGTTCTCAACACATTTTGTTGTAGTACTCATCCTTTGTTTGGTACTACAACTTGTCAGTGTCGATTTCCTCCTGACTGAGTATACCTTTTACAGCCAAAACAATCTGATTGTCATACCTCCTGGAACCAAATAAGGACAAATACCAAGATACCACTTACTACAGGAAGAGGGAACATGTGCTATGATTCTGTCCCAGACACACGCAGCTTGGTTCTACCTGTACCAAGTTACTCTGCCTCGTAGTAATGAGATACTCTTAGGTCGCATATTACAGACAAGCAAACAAAGCTTAGACACTTGACACTTCCTAGGCAATAGCTAGTGAGTGGCAGAGAAAAACATATCCACTCTTTGTCTGACTTTCCACTACTCCAGGTCAGCACACTCAGTGCCTAGAATCATCCACTGTGGCAGGGAGCTGCAGCCCTCTGGTCCTGATGGCCTAGGTCCCTGCTTACTTGTTTGCTGGGT
This sequence comes from Dolichotis patagonum, assembly GCA_004027295.1. Classification (NCBI taxonomy): domain Eukaryota; kingdom Metazoa; phylum Chordata; class Mammalia; order Rodentia; family Caviidae; genus Dolichotis; species Dolichotis patagonum. The sequence goes on from PVJX010009819.1 coordinate 34,438, forward strand.
GACTGATTAACACTGAAGTCACTGACCAGGTGCTTAGAAACACAGTGTTGTCTGAAGTTTCCTGATATCCCCAGAAACAAGTGGGTGGCCTTCTCACGGATATATACAATCGTTCCCGAGATTGAAAGGCAGCTCAGTTTTACCCAGTGCTTCCCAGTGATGACGTTCTTTTCATGCATTCAGTCTACAAACATTTTCTGAGTGCGGGAGGAGGCAGCCAAGTGCCACCCTTCTGGAAATCACTCTCCATGACTCACCATGGTGTCAGTGTATTCTTCCAGTTTTGCCTCAGAAATGGCCTTTTTATGGTGGAGGAAGAGGTCTCGGAGGAAGTTCTGTGACATGGAGAGAAAAGTGACATTTATTCAGTCAGCAAATAAGCTGCAGAAGTCTCTGAGAGGCCTCTTCATCTGTTTCAAGGAGGAAGTAAACCTTTTAACAAGCAATCAACTCAAGATTGCAGAGCTGTCACAATTTAAAGGACCTCACAAGACCCAGAAAATAGCTCCTGGTATGAAAAAAAGTGTTTTAAATACTCAATTATGCCTCTTTCCCAGAGACAGCAATGTAACCTGAATTTTCTAAATCTTCCAAGCATGAACACACTGTTTTTTATACAAATATAAATCTGTATTTCTTGGGCCACAGAAATCAAACTCATGTTGTATATTAACCAAGTTATCAATAATAAACAAAGTGACACTTCACCAGTGACAGTCCCCTTTATCCAGTGACACTTACTCGAAGCTCAGCAGCTGATATAAAGCCACTGCTATCGGCATCGTATTTGCGCCAAATCTGAAATACACAGAGACCGTCAGTCAATATAGCTCCCACTCAGACTATATGGGGTTGACGTATATTGGTGTTTTCTATGGTTAGGTGTCTGAAAACAGTTCTTAACTGAATGCAAATGAGCTTATTTTTTAAAGCAAAACAGAAAAAAGGGTAGAAATGACACAGAATTTCAAAAAAATAACAGCAAGAAATCACTAGTTAATATATTACATATTGTTATCTTAGAAGTAGTTGTTCAAGTTACAAAATCAAAACATAAAAAATGAACAAACAATGACAGCACAAACTATTCTGTTTGATAAACTGACAAAAAGTAGTATGGTTATCTATCTTGCACACTTAAACATACATACAGTTATATGTATACCTACAAGTTGTTCTTTCCTTTACAGTACTTTCTTTCCCTTTCATTATTATAATATCTATTGTACATTTTGGATCTTATTACTCTTTCAGGTTTTTATTATTATTATTTAGCATAGTATAGCCACTGTGGAAATCAGTATGGAGATTCCTAAAAAAACTAGGATTGGAAATCCCATTCAATCCAGCTATTTCACTCCTGAGTATTTTCCCAGAAAACTTGAGAGGTCAAATAAGCTTTTTAAACAAGAAATTTGGGACTTTCCTTAGTGAAAGCAATTATTTCAACAGAACTCAGTAAAAAGGGCCCTTTTTACTTGGAGATCACGAAGATTAGTAGGTTCACATTGCCATGGTTCTTTTCTTTTCTTTCTTTATTTTATTTTATTATTTTATTTTATTTTGGAACTAGGAATTGAACTCAGGACCTCGTGTGTGTTAGGCAGGTGTTATGCAATTGAACTATATCCCTAGCACTTGTTCTTTGGGGAAGCTCGAAATAGAAAGATAAGAAGGAAAGAACTGCAATTTGGGTAAGAAAACTTCTCTGTACTAAACACTTGAAAATGCAGGACACTGAAAAACAACATATAACTGAGTTGGCAAGAAAGAGAGAGAACTTCTACAGGATCCTCAGGATAGGGAAGCACAAACCCAGAGAGGTGAACATTGGAAACAAAGCCCACCCCAGGTGTACATGCATGTTTTCTGATGATGCAGCATCATCAGAAAACTGTACGTGTGGTAGACACGACACGAATGCTGGGTGCCACACAAGGTGAAATCAGATTGAATCACCTTTTTACAATTAGAACTCCACATTACAGTTTCTTAACTAAAGAGTGAGCTAAACAATAATGATAATAATCTGAAGAAAAGTCCCCTAAGTAATCTTGCCTGTGTGTCCTGGGCTCTGGAGGGATGGGATGATCTGTCTCTGATAAGCTGTCCCGGTTTGAGCCCATTGCTCTTCTGTCTAAAAATACAACTGCACTCTGAACTAGAAGACAGAATAGCTAAAAGTCTTTGAGGAAAACTGTGAACTACTGTCTTTAGTATATGCTGTTACTGTAACCTCTTCTGATTATGCCATCAACAAGCCTCACATCAGTTAGTAAGCTTATTAACACCTATACAAAACAAAAAGTAGCACAAAGTAATTTTTTAAAAATTTTTAAAAAATTTTTTTTAATTTTTTTTTTTAGTAGGCAAGTCCTAAGTGAATGTCCATGTTACCAACTACAGGGACCTTATCTCAAGATAGGCAGGGCCCTGACCGAAGATCCTGCAGGGATACTGGGAGATGTTTATCTGATGCCAGTATTTAGTGAGAATAGTTTAGAAATACCACTCCTTCCAGTGTCTGTCACTTAGGTCTGAATTTAACTAAACTTACAAATTAATGGGTTAAATGTGATTTATAGTCTAACTTTTAGTGGGTGACTATTTCAAAACTATGAAAATTTCAAGTAATTTTTAAAACATTTTACTTGCTTTTAAAATGCTATTGTCTAGGTATTCCCCATCTAAATGATCTTACAGCTTTACTACAGCTGGATCCTTGGAGGGCCAAAACTTTTATGTGAATATTCATCAGGCCTATCATTAAAGAATGAAAGCAAAGTAAACAGATTTCGAGACCATCAGAAATAGCTTGTTACCAATGGACTCTTAGGAAAGGTTATACCCTAGGAAAAATGAGAAACATGAAGAAGGACAACTAAGATACAAAAAGGAACAGCCAGCAAAGATAATGGTACATACGTGGGCAAACTGAAATGAATGCTAACCGCTTGAGGTGTGTGGAATTAAAGAAAAAAAGGCAGAAATAATGTCTTGTGCTGAGCTTGTTGGCACACACTGTAATCCTAGTACTTGGGAAGCTGAGACAGAAGTATCACCATGAGTTCAAGGCCAGCCTGGGCTGCAGAGTGAGCTCAAGGACAGCCTGAACTGGATAATGAGAGGCTGTCTCAAAAAAAAAAAAGAAAGAAAAGAAAGAAAAGTAAAGAAAAGAAAAGAAAAGAAAAGAAAAGAAAAGAAAAGAAAAAAGAAAAGAAAAGAAATAATGTTTTATACTGTAATGGCCCTTGAGCTGAAATCGTGCATTGAGAGTTAAAGTATAAGTTTCTATGGTCCTGGGGAAAAATAAAGACATTAACTTAGAATTCAATCAAATTTATAGGATATAATGGGTTATAACTAATTTAATTTTTAAAAAGAATTCAAGAATCTACAATGATCTCTGCAAAACAAGCAGAGAAAGGGAAAGTTAGTCTTTACAAAAAAATAACCTGAAACTGGAAGGAAGGGGAAAACAGAATTTATTTTTTAAAAAGACAAAAGCCTTCCTCGGTACTGTTTCCTCTTTCCATTTTTCTCAGTTATGCTAGACTGCACAAGATCTAGCACACGAGTACTTTTTTCTGACTTAAAAAATAAGCCATATTTGTTGTGCAAAACTCATGAAATACAAAGAGTAGAAATGTATGGAGTCCAGGAGCTCCTGTCCAGAGATAATGTCTATTTCTGTGTGCTTCCCTCCTCTCATGCTTCGATTACTCACACAGCAAAACCTAACTGCAGGTTCTAATGCTTCTACACATGGCTGGATTATTTACAAGCATGTTAAAGCAAAATGACAAACATTTAAAGTGGCTTTTAAACAACTATGATTCTACATACACCTAGAAAATATAAAAATACAAAGAATATGAAAATCACCTGAAATCATACCATTTATAATCATTATTTATCTATCTTACATGTATATTAATTAGATTATATGACGATGCATTTATTTTTTATGACAGAGTCTCACTACGTAGCTCAAGGTGGCATTGAACTTACTATGTAGCCCAAGCTGGTCTCAAACTCACAGTGATCCTCCTGCCTCAGCCTCCCAAATACTAGGATTACAGGCATGTGCCACCACATCCAGCCTGAATGTTTTTTAAAAGAAATTAAGATCATGCTGCATACACAGTTTTGTTTCTTAACATGGTATTGTGCCTCCTCCTTGTCATAAGCCGTTCTTTGGAAATCTGATCTTTAGCGATATGTAATGGCCAAAGATGGGATCTTTCTCTAATCAGCCTGTTATGCTTAGAACCATCCCCAGCAGATCAAAGTTCCCAGGAGTAAACTTGCAGGGTGAATAAATCATATAAATGTACATAATGTATCTCATTTTTTATTCAGTGTTAGGCTTTTGTATTATTTTCAGTTTGTCTATACACTGCAACATTTAATGAACATGACCATACAGAAGAAATCTTGATCTAGGTCTTTGGTTAGATCTCTAAGAAAGATGCCTGGAGAAATAGAATTATAAAGTCTGTAAAAAGTAACTCTAGATAGTGAAAGTTTAAGGAGCCCTGGTTAAATTTTTCCAAGATCACTTTTCATAAAATGATTCTGCACAGCATGGCTTTGAACAGGGCATCCTTGACACTCTCAGGGCCTCCTTAATTGCACTATGGGTTTTTATGGATCTCCTTAAAGTCTTTACCATTTTGATTGTAAAAACGTAGTTATTTTAATTTTCATCTTGTGGGTTACTGGCATGCATTTTTAGTCCATGCAAATTTCTTCTGCCTATGCATGTTTTTGGTCAATTTTACATGAAGTCACACAAAATAGCACCAAAGGATGAGATGCTGTTACCTCTGGGGGGGGGGAGCATGGCAACTATTTCAGGAGTGGGGTCCAGGACAAAGTGGTGACCTTGAGCCCATTGCTGTGGCCTCAGATAAACCCTACCCTGCCCTCCCCTCCCATCGTAGTTTTCACCTAGAGGCTGAGAGAGGGGGTCACCTGGAAAGAAGAAGCTGGGGGGACCAGGAGTATTGTCTCTAACTTCTACTCCTGCACCTGGTTGCAAGCAGGTCAACACACTTACAGCTTATGATTGACTGCATTGTTCCTTCACAACTAGAGTGAGTTCCACAGAGAGGCTGGATTTCTGGGTAGAATTCTCAAAAAGCAAAGTTCACTGAAGCTCCACGGGGCTACTGGCTTTAGAGAGAATGTATGCTGTCCCTATTGCTCATGTCAGCTCTTCCTGCTCCCCAACCTGCTCTTGCCACACCTGGCCAATCCCGCTAGAGGATCCATCAGCTCAGGGGAAGCCTGGCTCATCACTGAAGACTTCTCTGCTGTCTTCTGTGCACAGATTCCTCTTGGGGCTGGACAGGCGAGCAGCGACTGCAATGCGACACTCACCTGCATGAACTCCACACTGCTGTCCAAGGGGGCTTCCAGGCGGAAGAGGAGGAGAAAGTTTTCATCCTCAGACAAGAACATACTGGCCAGCTAGAGGAGCAAAGAATAGCAGTCAGGGACATGGGGACACTGGCCAGTGTCACTTTACAGAGTATCACCTAGGTAATAGGCTGCGATGCCTTCTATATAGCGGGGGGCTCTGATCTCGCAGGACAGGTCCAGCTGTAGCTCTGAGCCCACCGTTGCCGTTTGTTGATTTACTTGTTCTTCCCAAACATACCATTCTGCTACTAGATGTGAAACATTCCCATGGCAGTCTCATACTGCTCGTGTTCCCTGTGTCTCTTAGTGGCGTCAGAATCCACACTAAGTGATTTATGTCATTTAGGTTTGTGTAACTGCTCTGTGATGTTCACACAACTATGCTTTTCTCAGAACATGCACCCACTGTGAAGCAATACGCAACTGTGGTGGAAATTCTTTCAAAGAGTAACCCATTTGGGAATGTGAGAAGGAAAGATCAGGTAAGAAGCAGAGCATCCTAGATGCCACAAGCTAAAAACATTGGTTTTCTCTAGTAGGCACTCAAGAAAAGAGGACTTGAACTGAAGAAAGCTATTTTCTGTTTGTTTTTAATCATCTTCAGGGAAAGCTCTTTGCAGCCTTGACTGGGAGCTGATGCAGAAATTTAAACTCATTTAGTGTCTTGTTAATTTTTTCTTACATCAAGGATTAGTTTGAACAAGACATTGCAGAGAGACAAATGTTGACTCAAGTACCTGAAAGGGCTCCATCATCACAAGTTCCCAATCATAAAGCAGGTACAAATATTGATTGACCTAAATAAAATGATGAAAGAATTTCCCAATCTCTGTTACTAAGCAACTAAGCAGATGAAAAAGAAGTGATTACTTTCAAAATGTTATCCAGGCCAACTGCCTTGCAGGAAGTTCTAATTTCCCAATCAAAGGTTAAGATTGCCATTGTCTTCAAGGAAAATTACAATTTAAGAAGGTGCAGCCAGGACAGACACAATCACGAACAGTACCTCTTTCATCCTTATGTGGCCTTCTTTAGGGACACCGTAGGCAGTTGTAAACTGTTGTTTCATCTTGCGCACATTTTCCTCCATAACTGAGTCCTTCAGTGAGCCACATATAACCACATTAAAGTCACCAGGATTCAAAAATATAGTTATGACAGCAAATATTCAAAACACACAGATCATTATGGTCTCCTAGCCTGGAAAGCCAGTTCCTCGGCCATTCCGAGTGATCCTACTCTTTTGTAGAAGAGGGAGCACTCTTGAACATTTCTTGAGTAACCAGCCAGCTACCAAATTATGTCTAGGTAAAATTTGTAGTTAGTCACTAAAATATGGATTTTAAAAGAGCTTAGAATGAGAGTACTAAATGAATGAATTTTAAAATAATGATCTTTTTTGATTACAAGGAAACACTGTATTATAACTAATACACACATGTTTCCATTCTTAGCTAAAAAGTCCAGCTTTGGGTACCATAAGCCATTGCCTTAAAGTTTTCCTTGTACTCTCAGAGGAAAAAATAATTATAATAATTAGAAAAAAAACAAAGAAACAAAACAGTTGTTGAGTTACCAAAGAGGTCATATTTCTCTTCCACGTACCTTTTCTACATATTTAGTTGTCTTCTTTAGTGGTTTGCAGGCTCATTGCAAGAAACATAACAAATGCACCAACAGAAAAGAAGAAATTCTGCTGCAAGAGCAGAGGCCCAGACACTGCCCCCTTCTGAGGTCCCATACTTGCTAGAATTCTTGTGAAATTAATTCTCTCGGATACCATCATCCTGTTCCTGTCCTGGGTCTATCAGCTGTGAGTTATAGGATGAGAAGAGGCGATGCTCTTGGCTGACCACCCTCCCTGCTGGTATGGAGAGCGACAGTGACTCTGAGCTCCTGGGAGGCTCTGTGGGTGCTCTGTGCCTGGGCTCACATTTGAGGCTGTTCCTTGGGGTCTAGGACTCACCCAGGTCTCCCTTTCTCACTCATAGTTCCCAGGACTAACTGTAGGATACGCTGAGAATGAGCCCTTGTGAGACTGAAAAAGAATTGTCTGGGACAACCCAAGCATGGATCCAGTGTCTGCCAGTAGGATGTCCCAATCCTGTTGGCCCACGGCAGCATGCTGTGCCCAAGTGTAAAACTCAGGGCAACCACTTTTTGTTGAGTACTCAGCTATTGTTGAACATGACTCTGATCACATTCAGCAAAATAGACCCAGCCATTTCCTTTGGCACAGGTTGTGCCAAAACACCCTTGCCCTGGTTTTCTTTTCCCTGGAGCCCCTCTTTTAAGGGCTTCTGCAGAAGGGGGCAGATAGTGAGAGGGATGAGTGGTAGAGAATAACAGACACCTGCCTCTAATTCACAAGGGCAGGTGAATAAACATTCATGAAGAGCTATCCATTGAGGCTCCGTGACAAATGGCACCTTCACAGTGGCCATGGAAGATTACAAAAAAATCACCATACCCTTCAGCTTTGGCTTCTATGCTGTCCTCTTAACCTTTCCACTTTGGGGAGGTTTTTGCTTTGGTTTGTCGCCATCATCATCATCTCGTCTTCATTACCATCTTTGTCTTTGTTAATCCTCAGTACACTGAAACTCTCCTTTACTGCTTTCCCACCCCTCGCTGAGAAGACTTCAAGTTTTTTTGTTGTTTTGTCTTATTTTGTAGAATTGACACAAGTACCCTTTCACTTGCCCTCTTGTCCTTAGGCAATCATCTCTCATATGGTGAATGTTGCCCAGGAGTAGCAAATCTAAAGAGTCATCTACACTCTCTACCTTGTAGGACTTGAGATATGAAAAGAGGAAGACTTTATCTGTTGCTGCTCTCTGAATCAAGGGGCCTGCTTCTTGCTGATTAGTCTGTGACTCGGAAGCAAGAGTGAGGAGAAAAGAATCAGAGGATATTAGGTGCCATTCTCTAAGGACCTGAGGCACTGCGCTTTCACCTTACTGCTGTGGAAAGAGACCAACAGGGTGACTTGCTTTCACTGCTATCTATTGGTAGAGTGAGACTGAAGCCAGCACTTCCCACTGCACCTAGCAATCGGGGCAGAGCACACAGGCAGAGTGCCCAGGATTCACGGGTTATAAATGAGCAACGGCTCAAAGTCCAAGGAGAGCCTGGGGACTCGTTTTCAGGAAAAGCTCTGGCCTATTATTTAAATATCATAAGACCCTGAAATGTGAAAGCCAAGAGCACCACTGCCACCAAAAGCAACTTAATGCCAGGTAAGACCCAGGGTATTATTGTAGGATTTCAGTGCCTGACATTAGAATCTTGTCCAGTTACTTGTGGGAGGTTGGTACACAGGAAATGTTTGATGGGTGAGCTATAGTAGGAGGTAGAAAAAATGCTCTGCAATGAGATGATTTCAGCTATTGGATTCTTCTAATATCATCTTAATTTTCTATGCTTCCAGGACTGATGTAGTAACAGAAATATAAGGCCCCATCAAGTTTCATGTCAATCAGTGTTTTGCCCCTTGCTTATGTAGTCATCCACTAACTTTTGTCAGCACAAATAAAAATACATTTGTGTCCCCCCTTTTTTTTTCTTGTCACCTTTTACTGGTGAAGATTAGATTAAAATATGATAAATAAATGATGTATACACAACAGAAAGAGATTAATGAATTAATGTCTCATATAGTCCCCAGCCAATTAAAAGTTTCATGAATATGCATTATATATATATAATGCTTATTCATTATAAGCATTATATATGCTTATAATGCTTATATATATGAATATATGCATATATATATATGAATGCTTATTCATATATATATATATAAAGGCAAACCCAAACCTCCAGCATTTGTAAATGATGTATTAATCAAATGGATTTGTGTATCTAGTCGTACCAAAGCCATCTGCTAGATTGATGGCTTTGGTCTTATACTTATAATGATTAAATGATTAAAATAAGAGGACTTGGACAGATTGACTTGGTAAACACATCAGCCAAATGTACTCACTTGATGATTCTAGACAGGGATATAATACTCAAGACCCTAGCTGAAAGACTGAACGCTTTCCTAAGTGGACACACCAAGTGAAAATTGTGACAAAAGATGTTAGTGACTTGGAGCCAAAATCTCAGGGGCAGATATGAGAAATGGATTATTTGTCTCATTCTAAGCACCTCCTAAGCCCCTGAGGTGACTGTCCTCTGTCTGCTATCTCCCAGTGGGTAGTTTCTTTACTCATGAAAGACCAAAGGGGGAGTGTGACTGAAGCCATTCTCCAAGGGAAATGGAAAATTCACTTTCAGAATCTCTTGATCTCATTGATAAATGTGTTTAATGTTAGATCGTAAAAGCTTTTCATAAACATAAGAGCATAAACTTCAACTATCCTGTATGGGGTGATCTATTAGCAGATTTAAGAAGGGAAAAGGGGTCCAACATAAGCAGTAGAATAACTGAGGTCCCAAGAACATGTCACATGTATACAACAGGCACTTCCACAGATGAGGAGCCCTTTCATTTCTGCTGCCTCTTTTTGACACTGGCAGCCAAAACATGATTATCCTCATTTTATGTACCAGAAAATTGAGACAGATGCAGGGAGTTAAGTGGCATTTTGATGTCAGCTAGGACACAAATGTCTGATTTCTGTTCCACATAGAGTTTTCCTTCCCTCTCTCCATGAGGCTTCTCTAGAGTCAGCCTTCCCACAAAGAGCCGTGAGGACAGGTAATTACAGCAGGCTGATTGCTCCCAAGACTGACAGCAGGCAGCCTGCTGCTAGAACTCTCAAAATCCTGCGTCTGAGCTCCCTGAGATGGACTAATCAGTGGGAAGATGTGGAGCTGTTCAAGCCTCTGATGAACTTCATGCCATTTCTACACCCAGAGGAAGGTGCTGCCTGACCCTGGAGGCTCCTCTTCTGCTGGCTTCAGTGTACACTGGGTACCACCCACCCAAATCAGGCATCCCAGCAAAGTGACTGTCCCTCCTGATTGAACTTGCTTAGTGCCAGTTTGCTGCCAACCAGTTCAAAAGCCTAAAATCAAGACACCTCCAGTTTCCATTCTGTTTATGAAGGCAACACAGAGTGACCCATAAGAGGGCCCCAAAATCACACATGTTGTGCCTCCACACTTGGGGAACCAGAGGCAGGTAGTAGTATTTCTGATTCATGGTTTGATCAATCTATCAGAGCTCTTTCCCTAGCCTTATACTGAGGAGGGGCTCCTGGGATTATTGCCATGGCTCAGTGGAGCTGACCTGATCACAGTGGGACCGCTCTGGACAGGCTGTCACTGGCTCTGCAGGTGCCAAGGGTGAAGTAAGAAGATACAAACCAACCTTTAAAGTGCAAAATTTTTTCCATGCCCTAAATGTAGTAAAATTCCTAGGGCCTGCATTTGAGCCAACACAGATCATTCTTAAGCATACCAAAATTTGATTTGCACTGCTCTAAGGACTATGAGGCCTCTTGTCCTATTTTCTAGCCTCAGAGATACCTGTGCTGAACACTGATGATTCAATTGAAAGCTCTCTTGTCCACAGAGTCTGCTTGACCATGTGTGAGGGTCATTCCACGGGGCCCGATCTGAGGGGTCACCTGTGGTCAGAACAGACACACTGCTCTCCAAGAGGTAGTTCCCTCTTCTCTCTCACCAGTGGCGTAACACCTGTCAGGTTGGCCACAGCTTCAGATGAAGACTGCTCCAAGTGTCCTCAACTGAGAGCAAACCCTTATGATTGGGTGGCCACACCCTTCTGTGCCTGAACATGAGGCGCTTCTGGTTTCAACAGCTGACTGCAAATTTTCTCCTTTTCTGTATGTCACTAAGGCAGAAAGACTTTGGAAAAGGTATAAATTTCCAAGCCTCAGAACTTCTAGAGTTTTAGGAGCTGTTTTGAAGTTCAGGAGCTGGCTATCCAAGGCTTTGAGTGGTTAGGCTCCATCTTTTTGGCTTTTACTCCAGCAAATGGTCAACAAAATGGTGTCTGATTCATGCATTGTTGGAAGCCATGAGCCTCAGAATGTACAAATGTGAGTGGAAGCTGTGTGGCAAGGTGAGGGGTTTGCTGTGGGCTGCTTACATTTAAAACAGGGCAGCAAAGAGGGCTGTGAACCTCCCTGCCCTGAGGCATCCTCAGCCCTGCTCCTGGCTGGTGCTAAGGCAGCAATGAATGATAAAGAGGAGGCCTACAAAGGCCTGGCTGAGGGGAGCACACTCACATCTGGTCCCTCTCACCTGAACCTCCCCTCATCCCATGGCTGCACAGGGCGTGAGGTGGGACCAAAAAAGAGACAAAGACTGGGGTGAGGGCTGACAAGAGAAAAGAAATGAAGAACAAAGAGATGAGAAGAGAGATAGGAAAGACAAAAAGAGGAAGAACAGACATGGAGAAAGAAGAGACAGAAGTGAGCTTTAAGAAACAGATTGAATTTTTTTAAGGAAGCTAAAATATTTTCCTACTTGTATTTCAAGTTTAAAAACCACAGGTCTTTACTTCATCTTTTTTTTCTGTGCTGAAAATTGTTTGGCATAATCACTTATTTGCCTTATTTTTCTATATCTATCCTTTCATGTTTCTGTATCAAATTTCAAAATACCAGTACCTACATATTATTGAAGTGAGATTACTGTATACACTGTAAGGGGGGTTTTGTTTGTTTAGGTGTTTTTTGATGGTGCTGCTGTCTGTTTTAGGGGTCAAGTCTCTCCGTAGGGTCCCACTAGAATGTTTGGCAGCAACTGATTCAGTGTTGCTGGGAATAACAGCTTTTCGTAGGGGGGGCAAAGCAATTCATTCCACAGTTAGATATATTTGTTTTCAGTTTTTAGGGATATCTTTTCTTCTTTGTGATTAAATTGTGTTTTTAAAACTTTTTTGCTTGTTCATTTTTTTGTTTTTGTGGTACGGGGGATTAAACTCACAACCTTGCACTTGCCAGGCAGGCGCTTACACCACTAAGTTAAATCCCCAATTCATGTTTTTAAAAGTTATCGACAGTGTTTACATGGTTCTAAAACCTATAAAGCAATGTGAATTTGGAGAAATCCTCTTCTCATTCCTCTTCCTTTCCTTCTCTTTTCTTTCTTCTTTCATAGCTAACCATTTAGTTTTTTAGTTTTAGTTTTTTGTTATGTATCACTGTTTCTTCTTGGAAAGCAAGTATATATATATTTATGGGCTTCATTTCTCTTTCTTATGTAAAATGTAGCACATGAAATACATGGTTCTTTATCTTGCCTGTGGACGCTTAATGAAAAACCCTAAAAGCCACTCCCTGACAGTATATGGAGAGGGACCTCAGTTCTATTTACAGCTGTACCATTTATGCATCCGGTCCTTTATGCATTTGCTTTAAGTCTTTTGTTGTTATTGTAAATTATTTGTAATGAATAGGCTCGCATGTCTGCTATGTTATATTCTGCCATGTACCCTTGTGATAATACTAGAAGTATGATGGCTGGGTCAAAGGGTAAATGAGTGCATGATTTCAGTACAAAACACCAAAATTGCAAGCTGTGGCTGCCCCAGGGCGAGAACCACCAGCATCTCCTGAGATCCGCCATGTTGAAACTTAGGACGCTGGGAAACCAAACAACCAGCTTGCCTCCCTGGTAAGGAGCTGTGAGCCTACCAGTGCACACTGAGAATCAAACATCCCACCCCCACCCCCACACCCCCTTAGCAAGTGGGAGCCAGAGATCTGAGCATCTCTTGGGAGGTTGACCATATGCAATATAGCAAAAAGGAGGATTTCCTTCTACCATCTCTTTGTAGGCAAATATTTTTATCACTGTTTTGCTTTGTTCTGATTAATGATATTGCTCTATTTACTATTCTGTTTTGATAAGTTCTATAATATTCTGTATTTCCTTTGATTTTGCTATACCTGATTGAAAGAACAACTATTGTGAAGATAAGGAGATATACTATGGTACCTATTACTGTTATCCCAGTAACCTGCTGAGAAGTTCTGTACCAATTTCACTACACTGTCTCAATTGGCTTTGTTCCATCTTGATCTGTTGTATTTTACTACCTTCAAAATAATTTAAAAAATTAAAATAAAATAAAAGTAACCCTCAACTTAAAAAGAAACAGATTGAAAATGGAAAGAGAAAACAGAAACAGAGAGCTGAAGAAACTTGTGAGAAAGAGTTAAGTACCAGAGCGATAGAGCAATAAAAGACAAAGAGGTCAGAGAGAAAGGAAGAGACAGTGTGGGGAAGGTGAAGGGAGAAAAGTGCAGATATAAGACACAAAAATGAACACAGACTAGAGAGACATAAAAGTGATGGCAAACAGACATGAGGCCCACGTGGCTGATAAGGACAGATGGCAGCCTTCCTTCTTCAGATCGGACTGCCCATGTCCCCAGTGCCCTCCCTCAGTGATGGAGAGCTAGAGCCTGGGGACCCTCACTGGGCTACTCCAGCAGATGCGCTGCACTTTAGTACCTTTCCAGGTAATCAGTGTCTGAAGGAGAGGAATGACCTCCACGATTCACTGACTATGGCTGTGCCGGAGCTACGCCTCCCACAGTCAGTTCCTGAATCACTTTGTCCAGACCGAGCCCATTCCCATCTGGACCTCAGCTCCTCGATCTGTGCAAGTTTTTCCTCTTCTTTCCTATCATGCTGCCCAAGAGCAACCTACATCTCTAAAGGCTGAACTTGCCATCTGAGATATGAATATCAGATGAACTGGTTTATACTTCTCTCTGGACTCTGAGTATATTGGTTTCTTTTGGGTTTGTCATTCCCTAACAACTCTGTAATTTCTTCTAATAAAATGAAAAATGAAAAAATAATCAGAAATGTTTTTGCTGTTGACTATCAAAGATTATTGGCATTAAACACAGGTCTCTAAAAAGCTTTTCAGGTTTACATCTTTTCTAACTTTGTGATCTTTTGACCAAAGTGTGCTACCCAATTTCTAGATTTAAATCCATTTGTAGAGATCTAACCAATAAAGCATTTAGAACAGACTTGATTGAGCCCACAGTTAAGATCTCTGTGTGGATAACAGCTGTTACAATGAGAGTCAATGACTAGTACAGCTAATGTCATAGTTATATCTATTATAAAACCTGCCTAAATCTCTTTGTGTTGCTAGGAGAGGGAGAAAAATTATATGCATGCAAAGGAAGAAAGGAGGTCAGACGGGATTAGCAGGTACAAATCAACACAAGACTTGGATGTTTGTATTTTACTAAGAGACGTATAAATTAATCCTTAGTGCTGCGAGTACTTACATCAGTACCCAGTTTCATCAGCAGATGGTGAAAGAAACCAGTAAGCTCCTTTTCTCCTATGTAACCTTTTTCTAAATGCAAAAAGATAAACATAAACAATAGTCACTTATACAGAATGACATGTGATTTTTATCTAAATTTTTTCAATCTTGAAATGTATAAAATCCCCATGGGTACCATTTTTGCTATTCCAATAACTAAGTACCAACACATACTTCCAGAAAACATGGATTAGGACAGTGAAAATGTATTGCAGAGTAACTGATTTATGCAAGGCGTTATATTAACATATTGAGAAAAGAAAGCTATGAAATACATAGATTGTAATCAATGAATAAATATGAGCTTTAGAATGAAATCTAACCCAATGACTTTGGAAGGTTGGAAAAACCAAACAGAGGTAAATATCAAGTCTTAGTTTGCAGATTTAAGCAGTTTTATGTTTCTTTAATTGCTAATAAAAACAAAGAACATGGTAAGTAGTTTTATTTTATTTTTAAGAAAGTTTCTCCTTTTTTTTCTCTCTGGTGGACAAATAATACATTTGAAAGCTGATAAAATTCCTACTCCCTTTGAGAGTATGTTGAGGGTAAAACAAAAAGAAGTGACTCCTAAAAATGAACAAGCGCATTTAGGGAAGGTTGCTTTCAAATGACTGAGACTCAGCGCACGATGCATATATGATACTTGTCATCACACACACACACACACACACACACACACACACACACACACTGCTTTCTGAGCGTTCCACAGTGTCCGGCAGGCTGCGCCAGTGTGGGCAGGAACGAAGCAGGCAGACAAGTTTCCCTGCAGGGAAAGGGGCGCGGGAAGGGGACTCTGAGTCTACACCGCAGGAGTAGCGCTCGCGCGACTCACCGTCCGCATCAAAGCGCTTCCAGACCTGCCAGAAGCCGGCGGCATCCAGGTGCCGCCCCCGAGCCGGGCCGCGGGCGCTGTCCATGGTTCCGACGCGGGGCCAGGCGCGAGGCGCGAGGACCAGGAAAACTTGAGTGACTGCGCGGTGCGGACTCCCGGGCTGCTCCACCTGCTCTGCCGCCCTCCGATCAGCGACCTGTCGAGAGCAGCTGGCGGGGACTGCTGGCGCCGCGGCGTCGCGCAGCTGCCCCCGCCTCGACGGCGACCTCAGCTGACAGCGGCTGCACCGCCCCTGCTGCGGGGGCCCCGCCCGCGCCTGATGCGGCCCGCGCTGCCTCCCGGAGCCGCTGCCTCTGCCCTGCGGCTCGGCGAGGAGGGAGCTGCCCCCCGCGTCCACTGCTGCTGCGCTGACCTTTGCCTTGTTTGTCAGAGTCGGAGAAAGCACCCACCTCATCTTAACCCATCTTTCTTTCTTTTTTTTTTTTTTTTTTATTGATACCGGGGATTGAACTCACAACCACGCACTTGCAAGGCAGGGGCTTATGCTGCTGAGCTAAAATTCCCAGCCCTTAACTCACCTTTCGGACGAGTGTCCCAAGAGCTCTTCTGCCGCGTTGTCCCATTTAAAGAGCTGGAACAGGTGTCAGTGCCAGGCCCTTTCTCCCTGATGGTGTAGACAGGAAGTGTGATGGGAGGGAAAAGAACGTGGAACTGGGGCAACGGGAATACATGACAGTTAAAGCTGGCCTGGGGCACAGCCCTGAAATCCCACCACGCTGGAAGGCCGGGGCAGGAGGATCACAGGTTCGATCCCAGTGTGGGCAATGTAGTGAGACACCCTCTCATCTCAAAATAACAAATTAAAAAGGTTGCAGCCTAGTGATGTAGTACAAGAAAGAAAGAGTGAGAGTGAGAGAGAGAGCGAGAGCGAGAGAGAGAGAGAGAGAGAGAGATTACTGTGAAGAAGTCAGTCCGCAGCCATAACTGAGTCGCGATTGTCCTGGTTGTGCAGGACAGTGTGGGGCTGTAATGCTCTATAAGGACCCACGACCACACAGACACTGCCAGTCACAGTGGTGTAAAGTGCATCTCTAGGGTGGTGAGGGCAAGACGAGTTAGTTGCCCTGTGCCAGGAGAAGTATCTGGGGCAGCACATGGGCCAGCGACAGCTTCTTTCGGTACAAAGTTTAGATGGCTGTGTTTGGTTCCTAAGAGAGATTTTAAGATCAGAGATCAAAAATCACTTGGAGAAACAGAGCTTTCTAATGATCAAAACTGTGAGACATTTGACTGGATGGTTTCTGGAAGAATAAACAAGCTACATGTTTAGCTACCTTCTCAGGACCTGCAGTTGGAGAATATCTGGAAAGAGCATGGGTATTAGGTGAGAGCTGCACCAGAAATTGATCATCTTTATGGTACTCTTGACATTGTACTAACATTAAAACAAAACATGTCCTTTCTGAGTGAAACCATGGGAAGCACCACAGAAAAGAAAAAGAAGGCTCCTATTGTGGCAGAACCTTAGGCAAAAGAAAAATTTCAAAGAGCTAAAGAAAAATTGCCTGAGAAAGAAGTTTGTCCAAAAGATGCTTCACAAGGTGAAGAAAAGGGTCATCAATAGAAAACTTAAGCACCGCTACCAGGGCTGTTTCAGAAGGAAAATGCTAATGGCAACAAAAGCTGGCAACTTCTATGTACCATAATCTTCAAGGGCATTTTCTTTTCTTTTCTTTTCTTTTCTTTTTTTTTTGAGACAGGGTCTTGCTATACTGTTCAGGCTGGCCTTAAGCTCACTTTGTAGCCCAGACTGGTCTCAAATTTGCAATGATCTTCCTGTCTCAGCCTCCTGAGTGCTAGGATTACAGAACTGTGCCACCATGCCCAGATTTCAGTGTCATTTTTGTTAATCTTCACAAGGGTTCAGTTAACTTGCTGAGTATTGTGGAACCCTGTATTGCTTGGCGGTCCATAACCTGAAGTCAGTAAATGACTTTATGAGTATGGCAAAATCAGTAAGATCTGATCAGCATGGATTGGTCATTTCTTGGTAAATGTGTTATCAACCGCAAGGAGAACTGTACCATTTGAAAATACTTCAGAGAGACAAATAAAGTGGTGCCTCCATTCATGAAC
This sequence comes from Dolichotis patagonum, assembly GCA_004027295.1. Taxonomy (NCBI): domain Eukaryota; kingdom Metazoa; phylum Chordata; class Mammalia; order Rodentia; family Caviidae; genus Dolichotis; species Dolichotis patagonum. The sequence continues at coordinate 52,119 of PVJX010009819.1, forward strand.
AATTTTGTTTGCATACACTTGGCAAACATACACTTGGCAAAAGTTTGTTCTTGTTTGAGAATTCTGCATCAGGTCACAAACAACAATGGTCATCCTTCCTGCACAAACATGAATTTGGCCATCTTTTGCAGAATCATGAGAAGAGTTAAGTTCATGAACCAAGGTAGCACTGTACCTTCCTGTGGCCCTGCAAGTGATCTTCTCAAACTGAAGTGAAGAATACCATTCATGTTGTAGAAGTTGGAGAAACTGGTAACAGGAAACACCAGACCAACTGGCTTATTAGAAGGATTAGCTAAGATATCTACCTTGGTATTTTTGTTAATGAACAATGTCTGCCCCAATAAATAAATAAATAAATACTAAAACACAAGCAAAGCCCTCTAAACCAGAGTAATAAGGGGAACATGGCACTCATGGTCAGGTGGCACTGGATCAGCGTACCAGTTTCACTGTCCCTTGACATCGTGGCCTGGGTCATGAATGTTCATCTCTGAGTCTCAGCTTTCTTATCTATAACACGGGCATTATAGCATCTATCTTGGAGAGATCCTGTTAAGGCTTATAACCCAATGCCCCACCCAGCCACCCAAATCCTCAGCCACTCAGAGATGGTGCTTTTTGGAGCTGGCTGTATCAAAGATGTATGATACTGGGATTAAGAGTGTGTAGCACAAAATTAGTCCACTGACCAGCACAGTTCTGAGTATGAATAACTAGATGTTGTACCCTGGATGTGTATGGAACCACCAAAAATGCTGGTAGCCTGGATGGTAAAAAAAAAAAAAAAAACGGAAAGGGAGGCTTGCGGCACTGCTTGCAGCCTGCTGCCTTCTGCCTGCCCCCGCCATGAACTGTTTCTCCTCTGTGATGTCCCTCTGCCATGCCACCCTGCTTTGGAGCCAGCTGACTATAGGATGAGACCTCCACAAACTATGAGCCAAAAGAAACTTTTCCTCCTTCAATTTTGGATGTTGGATATTTTGTTTCAGTAATGAGAAAAGTAACCAAGCCAGGTATCATAAGGATCACAGCCACATTCTGTGATGTAAAATGAATTATTATAGCTGTTATGGTGGGAGCTGACTGTATTCTTTTTAAGAGATGGTTTAGAGAAAATAAGAAAAGTCCTAAAAACTCATAGCCAAGAGGAACTTTAAGAAACATGACGATTAGGTATGATATTTTCTCCCAGGTGTGATCCTAGAATTGAAAAAGGACTTGGATAAAAATTAAGAAAATTTGAATATATATGGATTTCAGATTATCACATTCCTAAAAATGGTTTAGAAGAAAACAAAATTCTATGTTCAAGGCCCAGATTTGCATTTTACTGTCATGTGATTTTACTGTCATGACTTATTCAGAAACCTTACTTTCTTTCCTGTAAAATGGAAAAAAAATAGTAGCACTGGTCTTTTGTTGTTGTCATAAAGGTTAAATGTCCTGCACTGCATTCTTAGCTTTGCACGCTCAGTGTAGGTTAGCTACCTGATATTCCATACATACAAATTTGGAAGATGGTGAAATGAACTTTAGGACTTTGGCAAAAATAACTTAGGTTAAAAAAAGAAAAACATTGCTATCCCTGTGGGGAAAGCAGTGGGTATAAAACTGGAGAAGATAGCTGCAGGAGAAGAAAAGGGCATCGTATCTGCAGCTATCACCTGTGGCCTTGGGAAATTACTGAATATCAGTCACACCTCAGCCAAGAAGACTAATCTACATGAATTCACCAAATTGATAGTTGTCTTGTTTTCTGACAGATAATGCTAAAAAAAAAAAAGGCAAATTTGAAAGTAACCAAGATCTAATGCAGGGGAATAGTTAAATGATTTGGGGGGGGGTACCAAGGATCAAATTCATGACATTGCGCTTGTTAGTTAAATGACAATCTTTATGACAGTATTCACCATATACACAGAAATCTTGATTTAGAAGCCTGAAAACACAAAAAGTTTCTCAAAATATAAAGCTAAAATGACAACACAGAAGAAAGCTATAGGAAAGTGTTGAAAGGCACTAAATTAGCAGGGGACAAAGTAGAGAGTTTCTCCAGCCTGAGAGTGGAGATACAGACAGAGACTGTCTTAGTTACTTATCTTGTTGCTAAGACAAAATACCCAACATACAAACCTCTCCCTTTCTTGTGCTCCCTTTCTAGCTCCAGCAGGGTTAGTCATGGTTGTATGGCCCCTATTCATCTTTTTGAGTAATGAATCCTCTGTGACAGGCTTTAATGAGAAAAAATATAAAGAATAGAATGAGCATACTAACTCTGATATAAAACCGAAAGTAAGCCTTGAGGCATACAAATGGACCCAGTTGTTCTACAGCATCAGCAAACTTATCCCAATCCTTAATCTGGGTATCGAGGGTAGCTGTGTGCTGTGACATAGAAAACACTAGTCTCTGAAGAGCATCTATATCCATAGTAATATTTTGATGGATTGCTCTTTGAATATGCTTCTTGATCATTCCACAAGGATGTAGGCTTTTGTTATATGATAATGGGGTGATAGGAAAGTGAGTCATATTATAGTGACACTTTAAGCCCTGTTGTAACTGTAAGCTTTCAATCTGATCCCTCATCCATAGGATGAAAGTTTTAGAATGCTCACTTGGGTTTGCAATTTTATATCAATCTTGCTCTGAATTTTTCAGCTCTCATCAACAGTTCTTGTCCAATTATCTACAAAGTGAGCAGTTTGTACTGAATGTGCTAATGCTGTAGAGTCAATAGCTGTGCTGGCTTTCAGTGAACTAGGGAAGTAATCCCTGCAGTAATCAAACCAAGTATCCTCTTGATTCAACTGTTAAATGTTTTAATCAAGGTCTCTACCAAGAGGGCAATAGGTGAATGGCTCAAACTAATGACTCCATTAGATTGACTGGAAGCCAGCTGTCTTAGTTACTTTTCTTGTTGCTAAAACAAAATACCCAACATCCAAAGTTAAAAGAGAAAAGATTTATTTCAGCTCACTTTGTAGAGGTTTTAGTCTACAATGGACTGGTGTTACAAGGCAGAGTAGCATGGCAGAGAAACATTGCAGGGGAGAAACATCCACAGTGTGGAAAGCAGAAGGTAGTGCACAGTAAGCAGCAAGCAGCAATCCTGTTCTTTATCTATCCCTTTATCATTCATCCAGGCTATAACTATTGGTTGGCTCCACCCACACCCAGATGGGGCTTCCATTATGCACACTCAGAACTATGCTAAACCAATTTAGTTATCACACACCCTAATTCCAGCCACCTCCAAAAAGCCCCATCTATGGGCACATGAGTCTTTTGGGGGTCATCTAGGTACAAGCCGTAACAGGAAAGACGAACTAGAGTTGATTTTCCTGAGATTGTTATTGTCCAATAGAGAAAGCAAATACTCAGAAACAGACGGAATGAATTTATGATGCATTGTACAGTTTATGGGTTAATTGGGCTTCTTCTAGGGAGTCTTTTTTAACTGGTTTGGAGTGAACTTCTACACTGGTATTTTTTAAAAAGCTCTCCTAGGAATTATATTACAACCACTCATGAATCTTTTATCTCTAAATTCCTAATGCATATGTTTTATTTTATTACTTGGATATTGCTTCTCTAAAAAACAATCTGGTGAAAAAAGACTTGGAAGGGATTAATATTACTTTTTTATTAATAATACGTCTTTTCAACAAGGGATTAGAATTTATACTTAGAAGTCTGGTAAGTATTGATAATTGATGGTTGAAACTAGGAACTAAAATAGATGGCTTTCTTTTTTCCTCTTGATTTCATTTTCTGCTGCAATTATTTCCTGCTTTTCTCATTAGCATATCTAATTGATAGTTCATTGTACAAGAAATGGCAGTGGCCTGTAATTTGCAGCATTACTAATTAACCCGATATTTTCAATTCCAAGCTATTTGCACCTTTTTGCAAACTCAGAATGGTATTTCCAACTAGATATTTGAATAATTGTTCCTTTGCTATCATTTCCCAAAAGTCAGGAAGCATTGAAACATGATAGACACCTCACAGACAGATATATTAGGCCCTAGAATTCAGAGATAGTCTTGACTTAATGCTGTACCAGGTCCAAAGAGCAAAGGAAATAGGCTAAAAGAAATTGGACTATGTTTATTATAAGAAAAATTTAACATTGGAAATAGAGTTATCACTTAAAAAATATTTCTATTGTTTTCTTTGCAATCAGAACAATAGAACATCTCATTAAAATAATATAGTTCATAAAATTTTAAAAAGGAGATCCTTCACAACCCAGAGACAGCCAAAAGAAATAAGCATGCAGATGTATGTCTCCCCATTTTTATATGCATGAAAATTGGATCATACTAGATTTTATGAAGACTGCATTAAACATTCTCCTATGATATCATTTTAATGGTAGCATTATAATTTATTTAAAGTCCTCTTTTTGGACTTCAAATTGTTCTTACGATTTTGCTACCAGTTAGAAGTTTGCACATTCTTAAAATTCTAATGTACAAGCATATAATTCTAAATGTACAAGCATGAGGCTAAACTGTACATGACATTTTAAGTCTTTAATACTCATTGTCAAAAATGTATTCCATCTTGATTTTACAAATTTTTACTTCGATTAGCAGTGGAGAAGAGTGATTTTCTCCCTATGCTGCCAATAAAAACTAAAACTTTTAAATGAGATTCATTCAAAAGTAGTCGTTAATAGCTTACAGTTATTGGTTGGGGTTACAATTTAAGAGGTTGGACATATGTCAAAGTCTGTGACACTCAAGTGGCTGATCATGAGACAGGAAGGTAAGATATTGCTCAAAGTTCATGGGAAAAGAGGCTGACAAGATCCCAGAACACACACACACACCAAACAGTTAAGCTCTGAATATGGACTTCTGAGAACTTGAACAAGTTTATCATAGGATGGCCTAGCCCTGACGTCATGCTGCAGATTGGGTTGTATAAAAAGGGGGCAGTCCACATTGAGGCTTTACCACTGTGGTCTCTCTTGCATGGTGGCCTGCCCTCATGCTGTAGATTATACTTCTTTCCCTACTTACTTGGGCAAAACTTGCTCTGTAGAGCCTTTTGTTTGTTTGTTTGTTTCTCTACCTTTAATAAAACTTTGCTACCATTTGTGCTTGTCTTGACCAATTCTTTGCTCAGGACAGAAAGAATCTAGAAACAACCTCTAGAAAGACTCCAGCATCCCAAAACCCAGTAACAATATGTCATTAAATAGTGGAAGATTATGATAATCTTTAGCAAAGCATAAAGCCAGTTCTTAAAAATCTCTGTGTATTAAAATAGGTTGAAATTCTAAATATTTTTCCAGCCAAATGCACAGCTCTGCCATTATAAACTTAATAATACAAAAGAATAGTGAAGCTTTTAAATTCAATTTTCTTCCTCACTTGTTCCGCTCTGACTTTACATTCCTAAATTAGATGGAGGTCTTATGTCATTGGGGTCATTTCTGATACACAGTACTTCCTAAATCAGTGGCCATCAAAGTTAAGTCTATGTGATAGCCTAAATCCTAAATATATGTGGTTTGTCTTAGTAGCTTTTATTATTGATTTTTAATCTAATTCCATTGTAGTTCAAGACTGTGATCTATGGCAGCCATCTTTTAAAATTTTTTGAGATTTGCTTAATAGAGTTGCATAAAATAATTTTCATAAATGTTCCACATGTGAACATTTGAAAAACATGAATTTCTCAGTTTGGGGTTATAATATTCTACATATGTCCATTAGATTAAGTATGTTAAAGATGCCATTCAAATTTCTAGATTCTTAATGATTACTTTAAATTATGAAGAGTGTTAAAAATTTTCCACTTTGATGGTGAACTTGTTTCCTGTTGTTATTTGTAGTTTTTTTGTTCTAAACATTTTGAGACTATGTAATTAGGTGATACAATACAAATATTGATTTACTTATTTAAATGTTGATTTGTAAGTTCTTAGTAAGCTATTTTATAGTTGTCCAGTTATTTTACCTCATTTTTCCCTGTCTTAAAGTCTGTTTTATCTGTTTTAATGTAGATATACCAGTTTTCTGTATCTGCGTGACATCAATATCTCCATCCACTAAAGTTCATCTTGCATATTTTAGAAGTATTTGCTGAGTAGCTACTTTCATTAATTATAATTGTTGATGTATTTGTATTTATTTCATGTTATTGTTCTACCTTCTGCTTACTTTTTTCTTTCTCATACTTTTTGATCGATAAAGTTTTTTCACTCCATTTCTCCCACTCTTTATCTTTATACACTCATTTTCTGATGTAGTGATTTTTTTACACTACAAATATCAACATGTATATTTAATTTTAAAAATAAAAATCAGTTATACATGTCTAACCCTCCCAAATAACATAAAAACCTTAGATTACTTTACATTTAATCATCACATTCCAATCTATAGGTTATTTTTATTATACATTTTACAGGTATTTTAATCCATAGAGTATCATTACTTTTTTACCCAATAATATTTATTTAGATTTTCCAACATATTTACCATTACTTTTGCTCATTTAGTGCTATTTTGCATTTCAGAAACTGCATCTAGGATTACTTCTATTCCTTCTGGAAATCATGCTTTAAAATCTCCTTTGAGGTTCTGTTGGAAAGAGAAATTTTTGAGAAGAGATCAGTCCAGTTGCACTGGTCACCCACCTGAGCTCCTGATGGCTATCTGAACTTTCTGGACCAGGCGGTGCTTATTACAGTACAAGTCTAAGATGTTGTTTATCCCTTACAGAGGAATGTGGGTCTGGTCATTGCACCTTCATGTGGAGGCTTGGCTTTCTTCAGATGTACATCCTGCCACAATTCTGCCATCTTTGTATTTTTGTGCTGACCTCCTTAAGAGTTCAGTCCCTCTCTAAATGTATATAATTTCTATCTAACTTAGCTGCCTATAATATGGTGACAAGAGCTATCTTAATGCTCACTCTAAGCTTCCCCTTCATATTTCCCATCTCTCTATTTCTTTGTGCTTCATACTTCATCTTATCTTTAGATCTGCCTTTTAATTCACTAATTCTAAGTTCAGCTGTATTTACTCAATTTGTCAGTTATTTAAATAATTATGTCAATATCATCTATTTTGTTCTTTTTAAAATATGTTTAATTATATCTCACTGTTCCTTGTTTTTTCTCATATTTCTATCTTTTATGTTTTTAAATAATTAAAAGTATATAATGTTTTCTTATATTTCTCATCTTGGAAGTTTGATTCTACTGTCACCCTTCTATCTTTATTCTTCTGACTGCATATGTTCATGTAATTATTGGAAATCCATGACAATAGTTTTTCCAAAGAGGATTCACATTTGCTTATATCAAATGCTTGGGTATTATTTGCACAAAGCAACTTTCATCTAAATTCACAGATAGGGAATTTTT
>PVJX010009820.1:0-59491 GCA_004027295.1 Dolichotis patagonum
AAGATATCTCTTTATGTCCGCTAATGCTGTGTTTGATGTTGCATTTTTGCTGCCCTCAATCTCTTTTGTATTTACCTCTCCTGGATCAATGTTCTCAGGGTTGGGGGCTGGGAGTTGTTTCTTATTTCTCCCTTTCGTCATGTTTTTGGTTCCTTCCATACAAGTGTACAGTGTAATGCCCAGACCCTTTTCCTGTTGTTTAAGGCTCCTTTAGAGGGCGCAGGCTAGGAGCTTTAGGCCTCTTCAATAGGTTATCAGAGATTAGCGGTCAGCTTTGGGTAGTGTGCGCTAGCTCCTCCCTTCGGGGCCAGTCAACCTTTGCAGGCCTTCACTTCGTCAGTGTGCACTGATCTCAGGGAAGTAATATTGAAGCGACTCACTGGGTCCCCGCCAGGGGCGTGGCCTAGTCCAAGCAGATTCCACCAATCTGCTCGGCGAGGGGAGCAACCAGCTAAAGCCACTTTCTTATGGAGTTAGGGCTGTCCTGCCCAAATCCAACATGTCGTCTAGTTGGTTTCCCCTTTCCCGTGGGAGGGTCTTATTCCTATCACTCACCGCGTGTTGATGCCGGTCCCCACGAACTGCAGGGCTCCCCGAACTCTGACTTCAGCTCAGCTGCGGTGGGAATTCACAGTGCCTCTGGGTGGGTTGAGTGCAGGGCTGGTCCAGGCGAGCTGCACACAGGGCTGTTCAGCTCTGCGTTCCAGCAGCTCAAGCCAGTCACTATGGTGTGGATCGCTTGTTCAGGTCAGGCAGGAATTCAGGCGGCTCGAGGAGGGTGCCGTGCTCCCTGATCTTAGCTTCTCTAGTGGTAGTCCCAGGACCTCATATTCGAGCGGTTTTTTGCACTTTAGTTTTTTCTTGGGTTGTGAGAGTCCATCTCTATCTGGGTCTCTCCAGGGTATTTTATTCTGGCATTTGAGCTGTCTTCCTCAGAGAGGGTCTCTCTTCTTCTACCTACCAGTCCGCCATCTTGTCTTCCTCCTCCCACTGCAAGTTTTTAAACTATAAGGAACTCAAAATTTCCTTATAAATAGCTAGAGTCCTTAATAAAAGGGATGGAGGTAAATATCCCCTCTATTTACATTTTTGGTGTTCTTACTTTCTCTTTGATTTTGTGGTAACATAGACTGATGTGACCAAACATTATGGACTTACTCGTACACCACAGTATTTTCATTCCAACATCCCTTTGAAGATTCTGTTAAGTAAAATGGTACCATCAAGATTGGTGACAACTAATATTTCCATCATAATGTCTTTGCATATAATCTTTGAGAAATTCAGGATTCTGAATGCACAATAGAAGAAGTACACTATGTGTGTATAGGTCTGTGTATGTAATTCAGATGCATACACATATTTCCATATGGCTAATATTAGCAAAAAGAGAAGAGATTTTGGAGTTTCAGCTCAGTCTCTTATTCTGTGACCCTGAACTATTTACTATGTTGAGCATTTTCTTTTCCAAATAGCCATAATAATATCTCAACTGGATGATATTTTTAATCATGTACACGCTTATGGGCTACCTTGTTTTAAAACTTTTTAAAGTATTTTTATTAGTGCATGTTTACTGTGCATAATGGTTACATTCACCATGAGGAGCTGGTACATGTACATACCACATCTTTATTTTTACTTATGTGTTTTTGATAAAGAGAAAAGGTATCAATTATGTGGGTTAGAGACCAGTATAAATTTATTCACAGTACCTTTTTTATCTTTCATATGTACTTTTTGCTATCACAGAGATAGTTTACAAATATGTTTGGTTGTTAAGTAGTTGTCTCCAACATTTTATCCATTGATAATTATCCCATTTTGTAAAACTCTAGGTGTAGGTATGAACAATGTAAGTTTCTTTATTAAAGATCTGAAAAACTTTTCTAGAAGGAAGCCTACAGTTGAAGATCAATCATGCTTGCTATAAAACAGCTGTCTGCTTTCTGTCACATGGACAATATACAAAGTAATAAGCTGTGCTCAAAAACTAAAGATGGTCACTTAATACAAAAAATGTAAAAATGGGGCTGGAGATTTACCTCAGTGGCATAAGCCTGGCAAGCACAAAGTTGTGAGTTTGATATCCAGTACAAAAAAAAAATGTCTTTCAAGGTAAGATTTTGGTGGCATTTACTTTTTGTGCACTTCCAATGTCATGGATGAGGTTCGGGAGACTTAGGCCAGCAAGTTAGTGAAGATGTCTTCTAATGAAAAGATATATATAAAGGGAGAATGCCATGTGAACACTGAAGTTATACTGCGAGTAGCCAAGAATACCAAGATTGCTGATGAACTCCAGAAATGTGAGTGGCATAGAACAGATACACCCATGCAACTCTCAGGAGGAAACAACCCTGTTCAACACCTTGCTCTTGGAATTCTAACCTCCAGAACTACAATACAGTACATTTCTGATTAAGCCATCTAGTTTGTGGTATTTTGTTACTGTTCCCTATTAAACTAACACACTGTGGGAAGGTGTGGTGGCACATGCTTGTAATCCCAGCACTTGGGAGGCTGAGGTAGGAGGATCACTGCAAAGTTGAGAAGACCCTGGGCTACAAAGTTAGCTCAAGGCCAGCCTGAACTGCACAGCAAGACCCTGTTTCAAAAAGACAAAAAAAAAAAAAAAAAAAAAAAAAAAAAAAAAAAAAAAAAAGAAAGCTTTGACATCTAAATGTTAATCTGTGCTCTGCACATTATCTTTTTGGCTTTGACAAGTCATTTCAACATTCTTATACTTAACTAAAATTGAGTTTAGAATAACTTTAAAAAAATTTTGGGGATTAAACAAGCTTCAAAATTATAAATTGATGGCCTTCAAAACCTCTTTTTTTGATATAATTCACTCAATTATTTTGACACTTTTGTGGATCCTAAATCAAATAAAAAATTATTTCTATCTATAATATTTTAAACTGTGGGTGCTATACTGCAAAATAAAATCATGTAGTATAATGTTATGTATGATGCTGTGGTTTGCAAAGCTTTCTATCTACTACATCTCCAGCAGAATGTCTTGTGCAGTATTTTTGCTAAGCTGTTACTTGAATGTCATAACCTCCAAGTTTGAAGAGAATTGTTTCTATAAAGAGTCAAGCATCATTTCCTTACTTCATCTTACAGAACTGGTTCAAGTTATAAGCTTTCTAAAAAATTATACTTAATGTAGAATTAACTTTATGTTTTATTGTACATCTTAAGTTATTTAAATCACTGTTCTTTTTTCTTGTGCAACAAACATATTACTGGTTTTTAAAACTGAATCTTTAGTTTTATTTTTAAAGGAAACATGTTGACCCATATAGAACAAAAATGGTTTCATGTTCCTGATTTACCCGAGGTGAGTCTTCAAGGCACCGCTGTTCGTAAAGCGGAGACACAGTTGTTTATGTAATGGTTCCAGTTTACTAAGTACTTCTGACAACCTAGATTTTAAAAAAAGCTGCCGATGTCCCACCTTTTGCAGCGAACAGCTGATTCTGTTTTCTCTTTTTAGCCAATGGTGATCAAATATTTCAGAAGAAAACTGGGTGAGTCATCTTCTGCAGATAAGCTGAAATATTAATAGTTCTATCTCCATCAGGCTTCCCTGCAGGATTACCACACAGCGGTAACCAAGGAAGCTGTTTACAGCCTTTAAAGCGGCTTGCATTTGAAAGACTTTGAAATTGATGAACAGTTATAAACAGTATACTCGACCGACCTTGCATTTCAAGGAATTATTTTTTCTTTTCTTTCCTAGTTCTTAGGTTTGCGCGAGGTTTTGGTAATGGACTTAAAACCCGCCTGATGGTGGACCCTCGACCGGAGCCACTACTGCGGTGAGTAAACCCGATCCAACGAGAGTCCGTGTACGCTTTTTCACGTTTCACAGACGCTCCGGGGCCCTGGGGAGGCGATCCCCTGCTCCATCTGTGCACTGCTTTTGCGGGGGAGGTGCAGGTTTGGGGTCTAGAGGGCCTGGATCCCCAGCATCACCGTGAAGCTCCGCGTAAAAGCGCCAAATACTCCCACTCCACCAGAGGGCACTGTGCTCGCTCCCCTTCTGAAGTCACTTGCTCGGTCTACGTTCTGCGCCGCTCTAGGAGGAGCTGCGGCGGCGAGGCAGCTGAGGCATCAAGGCATCAGCGTTTTAAGCCTAGAAGAGATCTTCCTAGGCGCGGCGGAGTGAAGCCCGAGGGCGGAAGCCAAATGGAACTTCCGGCTGTTGGGGGCGGGACTTCGGTGGCGCTGGGCGTGGGGCGAGGTCTGGGCGGGATTTCCGGAAGTGCCGGAAGTGGGGGTGCGCCAGGTTGGGGTCGCCGGGTCGCGTCGGAGTGGAGTCTGTCGGTGTCCTGCACGTCTTGCTGCTAAGTCCAGAGCGCCGTGTCCTGCTGACCTACTGGTACTGTGCAATTTGGGCTTGCTTCGGTGAGTGCGGCAGCTGTTACAGGTGAGTGCCGCCATGTTCCAGCCGTCGGGTTCCTTGTCCTTCCTGGGATGCTTGGAAGAGGGGTCAGGATGGAGGAGGTAAGGGGACCGGAAGGGACCTGATGGATGAGGTTTTAGGCTGGCAAAGAGGTCGGGTGGACCTAGGGACCAGCTGAACCAAGGAACCGGATCTGGGCCCGCAGGCTCCCTTTGCCCTCCCTGTGTCCCAGTAGTGGCACTTGCCGGGCGTGCTTGAGTGGAAGGAGACTGGCTTTGATTTACCCAAAGAGGGGACGTCGGCCTAGCAGTTTTGAAAGTGGGAGGTGTGAGGGGCGGTGAGTGCGGAATGAGCAGATGCTGAAGTGGTTAACCCCCGCCATGCTTTTTGTTTCCCTTCTGAAGTTTTTTTCTCCCCCGCGCCCCGTACACTGACACCTATGAAAATAAACATTAAATTTAAGGTAGCTGTTCTTTGTAATAATACACTATCAACATAATGAAACCGCTTACCAAACAAAATTACATGAATACACATTTCTCACAAGAGCAGAAATAGCTTATGATTGGCCAGCGGTTTAGAGGTTTTATCATGTAACATAAACCTTACAGCGTTGCTTACAGTGGCTGTGTCTTTTGACGCTGGTACTATACCGTCTACGAGTGTTAATTGCTTGGAAATCTCACATAATTCAGTTGTTTTTCTTTTAGAGTCATGTTGGCTTATAAAATACGACCTTCAAAGTATTCCTGTAAATAAGATAGTTTTAAGAGCCTCTCCACCCCACCACCGTCTTTACTATTTTAGTTAACCTTCCTGATCAAATCCCAGTGTTTGAAAATTCCTTTTGAAATGTGGCCCCCATACTTTAACATAGCGTATAAATATGATCGGACTGAAGTGGTGTAAGTGGAGTGGTGCTCTTAGCCCTTTGATTTGGACACTGCCTTTCTATTAATACTGCCTGCAGGAGATGGTAGGGTAATGGGACACTGGCCACATACATGTTTTTTTATGTAACAATAGTATGATCTTGGGCAATTAACTTAGTTTCTTATCTTCTAAAGCATGTATGTATTAGTCTCATTTTGTTATTGAGAAAGTTAAATAACATACCAAAAATTCTTGCAAATTTCTGCGAGATCTTTAGTAATTAGGTTTTCTTCCTCTTTTTTCACCCTCTTCTAGTACTTCTCTTTGGATAACTTTGTTAGACTGTGGACTTATTTTGCGCGAGCTCTGAAGCAGAATCGCAAGGTCTTTCCCCTAGAGAATACTTAAGATTTTCTTAAGTATTCTATTTTGATTTTTGCAAGGAAAAGATTTTTATATTAAATTTTAGATTTGTGTTTCTTCTTTTAGTTACTGAAAGCTTTAAAAAATCTTGGTGGTATTTATCCAATTAGTGATCTCAGCTCAGTGTTATTTGTAGGATCAATGTGTGTATTTGTGACTTCATCTCATCAATGATCCAACTTTTTTTTTAACAATTTAATGCTGAAAGTAGATTTCTTTTTTTTTTTTTTTTTTGGTACTGGAGATCGAACTCATGACCTCGCGCTTGCCAGGCAGGCGCTTATGCCACTGAGCTAAATCCCCAGCCCTCTGAAAGTAGATTTCTGAGATGGCTTCTACAAACTTTTTTTCTCTGATACTAGAGAGTATCAGAGGAAAGGACAGAAGTTGCATTTGCTGTTTCAGCCCTATAGGAATTCACCTAAAAGTGCTATCATGATAAATCTAAAAATTTAAAGGTGCATAGCTATCCTTTGTGGTAGTTTTTTTAAACTTATAGTAGATCAGCCAATGTGTTTGTTTCCCTAGAGTAACTTTATTGTTTTCACTTTTTTTGTCTAGCTTAGATTCCTTATTATATCCTTTCAATATTCCTTTTAAAAATACTTGCAGCCTCCTTGCTCCTTTTCCGTGATACTAATCTTAAAAAGACGCTAAACTTATTAATCATTTATTTATGATTGATGCTAGTACTGACACATCATGGCCTAAGATGAGGACCTGTAGTGCCTGTAGCTTTAAGATACTTAGTCCATTGGTTAGGGCCATGCTGTGCATGAAAGTTCTGATGTGGGAGGCAGGAGGTGTCCATAGGACCTGTATAGGCTGCTGGGAGAAAGAGATAAGACAGGGATGCAGAATTGAAAAAAAAGTTAGAAAAAGCTAGAGAAAAATTGTGGCAAATAGGCTAACAATAGGAAAGAAAAAAAATTTTTAAAAAGGCCAGAAAAGCAAGAGGAAAGTAGAGAACTAATTTTGGAAAAATATTGATAGGTAAACAAAAGCTGAAGAAGTTATAGGAAGAGGCTGAACTTCAATTAGCTAAATATTTTTTAGTGTTAATGACATAATCTTGCATAGATACTGTGAACTCATCTTTGGGATAAGACTTTACAGTGTTTAGAAAGTTACTAAAAGATGAAATTGGTCTGGTGAGAAAAATCTCCATCTAGTGCCAGGTTTTGGGGAGATAATTAAAATGCATAATATAGTTGGAAATGTGGAAAAAGATTGCTAATTGACTTTGAGAAGTGACAAAAGAGAAGCCGAAGAGCCAGGTGCAGTTGCTTCACTTGTCTGCGAGTGGCAGTATGATTGCTGTTAAGGTCTGTCTGGGCAACTTGGTGAGGTACTGTCTCAAAATAATAAATAAAAAGGGCCGATAGAGCATTGCTTCTCTGCAGTTGTAGTATCAGAGCAGGCTAAGTGAAAAGCTGAGACTTTGATATCTACTTGGTCGCAGCAAGCACATCCATCTATTCTTGCTGAGATGACATCATAGCAGACCTGACAGTGACTCAGGAATGAGGCTATCCCCTTGTCCTGTTAAGGAGGCTGTTTAGGGTGCAGTAATGAAACTCCTGTGATTCAGTCTTGGTGGCACAAGCAAGTAAGGACTTAGAGAGAGGCGAGGTTTTGTAATATTACCTAATAGTAACCCTACCCAGTAGCAACCAGGAGTACCTCCTCATTTGGAGCTCCCCAGTAGCTGAATGGAGAACCTTAACTTCTATTCTGGCAGAAACAAGATCACACTCTTCCTTGTCTGCTGAAGCTGTGTCAGCACAGTCCTGCTATTACAGAAGGCCTTTGGATCCTCAGTCTGACACTGTAACACACAAAGTGTCAAGGTTTCAGTTGAAAATCATTTGTCATACGAAGAACAGGAAAATCTCAGTGAGAATAAAAGAATACAACTGATATTAACACAGAAGTGACACAGACATTAAAGTCTCATTATACTGTTTAGGCTGGCATTGAGCTCACTTTGTAGCCCAAGCTGGTCTCAAACTTGCAACGATCCTCCTGCCTCAGCCTCCTGAGTGCTGGGATTACAGGCGTGAGCCACCATGCCCAGCTTAAACATGGAAATTTTAGAAGCAAAAAAATATGATAAATGAAATAAACAGTGAGTGGCTGAACAGCAGAATGGCTAAGAGAAGAAAGAATCAGTAGACTTGAGGATAGAACAATATAATTACCCATTCTGAACAGCAAAGAGAAAATAGACTAGGAAAATAAATGTACAGAATGTCAGGGACTTCTGTTTTTTTTTTTTTTTTTTTTGTACCGGGGATCGAACTCATGACCTTGCGCTTGCCAGGCAGGCGGTTAAGGACTTCTAGGGTTTTAACAGGTCTATATTTGTGTCATTAAAGTTCCTGAGAGGTAAAAATCTGAAAAAGTATTAGAAGTGCTAATGGCTGAATATTTCTTAAATTTGCCAAGCTCTAAACCTACAGATTGAAGAGGCTGAGTGAAATGCACCGAGTATAAACACAAAGATGTTCAGACAGATTGTAGGACAATTTCTGAATACTGAAAACAAAAAGTGGTTTATCTATAGTGGAAAAGCAATGTGAATGACAGTATATTTCTTATCAGAAATTGTGGAAGTCAGCAGGAAATGACGTAATGTTTTCAGGTTCCGAAGGAAAAGAAAGAAAAATCAACTCAGAGTTCTAGGTCAAGTGAAAATGTCCTTCATTTGTCTCTGACAGACCAACTCTTATGTAGTAGGTAAGGAAGTTCTCTATAGAAAAAGGAAATGGTAAAAGAAATGTGGGGAATATCATAAGGAAAAACAATGGAAAGAACAGAAATATTGGTAAATTCAGTACTTGTTTCTTTTCATATTGTTTGAAATTTGAAGCATACGTATCTCAGTACATGTAGAAGAAATATTTAAAATTGTTGTAAATAGGAAAAGGTAAAGTGAAAATGTAATATCTAGAGCAGCTACTAACAGTTATATAAGAGATGAACTCAGAGATGCTGGAGGTAAATACAAACAAATTGTAAAAAAGCAACTTGTGCAAAGGCCTAATAAAATACAGAAGAGAAAGAGAATGAATGACTCAGCATGACCAAGTTGGTTTTATTTCATAGATGTAAAGTTGCCTTAGTATTTGAAAATCATCAGTATAACTGACCTTTTTTTTTGGTACTGAGGATCTAACTCACGACTTTGCACTTGCCAGGCAGGTGCTTATGCTTCTGTGCTAAATCCCTGGCCCATAACCAACCATGTTAGATAAAAATGAAAAACTATAAAAAAAAGAAAAGCAAAGAAAAGCTATGCCCCTGTATTAATTGATGCAGAAAAAGAATATGGCAGGAATCAACATTCATTTGTGAAAGACACTCTTAGAAAATGAATCATAGAGAGAAGTGTTCTCTACTTAACTGCAAAAATCCTTTAGTATGATACTTAATGGACAAGGGATGATTGATTATCTTTACCCTAAGATTAGGGGCAGAACAGGGATGATTGATTATCTTTACTCTGAGATTAGGGGCAGAACAAGGAAGGATGTTTCTTGTCGCTATTGTAATTCAAGTTAGTACTAGAATTTCTCTAGCTAAGTTGATAAAAGGAAATAAAAGGCTAACAAAACAGAAAGGAAGAAATTAAACTGTTTTGCCTTTTCCACGATGATGGAACAAATAGAAAATCCAGAGGAGTTTAGAAAATAATCTCATTTATAAATAAATTCTGTAGGAATGCAAGATATAAGTTTAACACACAAAATTATTTATATCTCTGTATGTTGGCAATTAACATGTAGAAACTAAAAATACACTACTATTTAAAATTGCTGAAACACTAAAGAGTTTCTGCAGTAATGCAAAACTGAGGAAAGATCTAAATATTGTTTCCATAAATTGTAAGACTCAACAAAATAAAAATACCAATCCTGGGCTGGGGGTTTAGCTCAGTGGCGTAAGTACCTGCTTGGCAAACGTGAAGTTATGAGTTCAATCCCCGTACAAACAAACAAATAAAAAAACCAATCCTAACATCCATATACAGGTATAACAAGATTTCTATCACAATTCCAGCAACAATTTTGTAGAATATTCTAAAATTTCAAAGGAAGACCAAGGAACTAGAATAGCAGTTTAAATTGAGAAAGATTTAAGTTGTGGGAATCACTCCAACTGATTTCAAGACTTGTAGCATAATAATTAAAACTATTATTGTAGGAGTAGATCAATGGAAAAGGATAGAGAATTAAAAAAAATAGTTCTACATGCCTACAACCAGTTAAATTATTTTGACAAGGATGTCAAAATATTTCAGTGTAGGATGGATGAATGTACTAGTGTGAATATACTAAACTCCTCTAAATTGTACACTGTAAAATGGTAGATTTTATATTATGTGACTTTTACCTCAGTAATTAAACAAGTATAAGATGGCCAGTCATTTTAAAAATAGTGCTAGAGTAGTTGGGTACCATATGCAAAAACAAAAAGTCAACCTTACAACCTTATAAAAATATGAACATCAAATAGTACTTAAGATGCAAAACATAAAATTTTAAAATTTGTAGGAGAAAATAGGAAAAAAAATTTTTTTTTTGTTTTTTGAGACATGTTATCAGGTTGGCCTTAAGCTTACTTTGTAGCAGTCTGGTCTCGAACTCATACTGACCTCTTGACTCAGCCTCCTGAATGCTGAGATTATAGGTGTCTACCACCATGCCCGGTTGAAAAGAACTTGTGGGATCTAAGGATTGGTGGAAAGATTTCAGACGTGATTCCAAAAGTATGAGCCTAAGAAAGAGTCATCAGATTAAAAAAAATTTGCTTTGTGAAAATCTCTGTTGGGATGGAAAGACAAGTAACAGGTTGGGAGAAATTATTTGCAACACACATACATGAAATATTTCAAATCACTGAAAAATTCATATAGTAGAGTTAGACAAAGAACTCTTAGGTCCTTTGGAAAATAAGCAAAAGTTATTTCATTGAACGGGATAGTCAAACAAGAACAGAGAATTAGTATTCCTGGCCATCAGAGACATACAAATTAGACTACCGTGGGATGGTCCATACCTCAGGGGCAGCTAAAATTAAGAATAGTGACAATATCAAATGCTGACGAAGACTTAGAGAACTAAAAAAGATATAGCTACTCTGGAAAATAGTTTCTTAAAAAGAAAAAATAATAAAAGTGAACATAGTTAAACCCAGAGTTACCATGTGTCTTAGGAATTCCATTCATAGGTGTATAACCAAAAGAAATGAAATCATATGGGTATGTAAAAATCTAAAAAAATGGAAACAGCCAGATGCCTATTAGTTGATGAATAGATAAATAAAATGTGATACATCCACACAGTGAAATATTTGGCAGTAGTAAGTTACCATACAAACTACAGCATAAATGAACCTTGAAACTATTGGACTAAGGGAAAGAAGCCATTCATACTAGACCAGATCATATATTGTAAAATTCCCTCTGTAGTTGTCACTTCAAATCTGTGGAGAAATTATTCTAGTGCTCTTGAGGATCCTAAAATCTGTAGGTATTAACATCCTCCCGTATACTTCAAATCATCTCATGGTTACTTGTAAATAACTAATACAGTGTAAACAGTGTGTAAATAGTTGTGATGCTATGTTGTTTAGCAACTAATGACAAGAAAAAGTCTACATATTTGTTTTAAAAAATTTTTTTTATTGTAAAGAGAATAAAACAAAAGAAAACTGAACAAAGCAAATCAGAACAGAACAATGCAAACAACACAGGACTTCACAACAAGACAACAGGATATCAACAGTAGCCACCATGTCTCTTGTTTTCTTCTGAAATATTTGACCATACCCAGTCTACATGTTTTGTATAGACAATTTTTGATTGTCCCAGACCAATGGACATGAAACTCTGGGATTCCTAGGGTTGACTGCATGAAATGGCCAGGATAGCCAAACTTACATATAGAGATGGTAGATTAGTGGTTCCCCTTAGGGCTGGCTGTGGGAGATGGGTGAGGAAAATGAGGAGTGATTCTAAAGAAAATGAGGTTTTTGGAGTGGTAAAATGGTTGTGAAGTTGACTGTGAAAATGATCACACAAACTCTGAATGTACTGAAAATCATTGAACTGTACATTTTATTTTTGTTTTTTTTGAAACAAGATCTTGCTATGTTTAGGCTGCCCTTGAACTCACCATGTAGCCCAGGCTAGCCTTGAACTCAGGGCAGTCCTCCTGCCTAAGCCTTCCAAGTGCTGGGATCATAGGTGTGTGCCACTACACCTGGTGAATTGTACATTGTAAATTGGTAATTTATATGATGTGTGAATTATGTTTCAATAAGATTCCTTTTTTAAAAAAAAACCTAAATATACAATTATTCTGTGACTCAGCAGTATAACACCTGGACTCTTAATCCAAAAGAATGAAAACATATCTACACCAAAAATTGTATATTATCATTTATAGCAATTTATGTGTAATATAGTACAATAATAGAACTTTTTGCAATAGATGAATGGTTATGTAATATTCTCCAAGCAGCAAAACTATAGAGATGGTATACAAATTAGTTGTTGTCAGGAATTAGTTAGGGATGGTGCTTAGTAAGGGTGATAGGATGATTAATGAGGAGCGTGAATGTGATTTTTGTAACAATGGGAAAGTTTGGCAGTAGTTATAGAAATGTGTATGTGTAACAAAGTGAAAACTATATACACAGTTTATGTGTGGAACAAAGTGGAAACTACATGTCAGTGTACTGGTTTAACAAAATTAACAAATTGATCAACAAATTGTACTATTTGAGATGTAACTATTGGGGAAATAAGGAATTTCTCCATACTGTCTGTGTAACTTCCTGTGAATCTGCAGTTATTTCAAAATAGAAAGTTAAGAAGAAACAGTGATCTTGGTATTTGTGGTAGAATGGAAACTTCATAACTCGTAAGTTTTGGTTAAGAGCCATTAAAAGCTTTATAAATAAATGAAAGCTTTTAAGAACAGTTTTACACATTAATAATATGCCCAATGTTTTTTGTAGGTTTTTGACAGTTTTTTGATTAGGCTTGGTTTAACTTTTAATAAAGAGTTATTTGTGTGCATTCCAAGCAGTAGATAATAAAAAGGAAACAAAACTAGTTAAAATTCAGTGTACCCACATTTAAATACTAGAACTATTTAGAAAAAAGAATTACAGACTCCCTTGTATTCTAAGTTTAATTGGTTTCTGCTACTTCAATTATAATACTAGAAATAATCAAAATGAATTGTATTTTTATGAGACAAAAGAAATTCTTTTAGGATCAGTTTTTAGGATTGTAATTAGGATGCATAATAAACCAAATAGGAAATATTTTGTCTATTAGATTATCGATAGTCTTTATGGAAGACGTTCAATTTTTGTGTGTGAATATAATTATCTGTGCTATATTATTCCTTTATGCTTGAATAAACATTCTTCAAAAGAAACTGAGTTTGTGTTAAATAGTTTTGTAGCAAAGTATGGAAGTGTTATGGTAAGTAAGCAAGACCCATTTAGACAAAGGGGTAGGAATTTTTGTCACATGTGCTATAGGTGTTTGAGCAATTAAAAGGTTCAACAATAGAAATAAATCCAGCTGGCCTTGGAATAATGACCTGTAATGCAGTCACTTAAGTCATAGTTTCAGCTGCCTGCTTGGAATGTGGATGTTTATATAGTCTGTATGATTATTTAATGTTCAGCATATTTTCCCACAGAGTTGAAATACTTACTGAATAGAACCATCCTTCTAATATTGGGACTTAGACCAGTTTCCTTTTCTAAATCAGGATAACTTTGGGTCATGACATATTCAATTTGACTTTACTCAGTCCTGTAGGAAAAACATTTCGTTATAATGAAGTCTAGTGCTGCTTGTCAGCGTTTACCTGAACTGGCATAGTGATAGGATTGTATTCCAAGAAGGGATCAATACCTATGAGCAAAAAATAAGTAGGTAATTTCAAAACAGGTGACTCTGTAGCTGAAGAAGGAAGATGTAATGTGTAAATTTTTATTTAAAACAATGTCAATGCTGTGATATATTGATAGGGGGAATGGAAAATGGCATAAGTGAGTAGAAAATACCCAAAGTAGGTATACCACAGTATTTAAAATTACCTAGAGATTTGTGATGAGCTTGAATTGACATAATGTAAATATAAAAGTACCCACTGAATTTTGAAGAAGTAATCACAAAAATAATATAGTATAAAATATACCATTAATGTTTCTCATACTGATAATTAAATTATTTTAGACAAAATGTTTTAAATAAATCATTAAAAGTAAAATCACATGTTTTTACTTTTAAAATATGGCCACTAGAAAATTTAAAATTAGGCTGGGCATGGTGGTATATGCCTGTATTCCCAGCACTTGGGAGGCTGAGGCAGGAGGATTGCCATGAGTTCAAGACCAGCCTGGCCTGTGTAGTGAGTTTGAGGCAAGCCTGGACTACGTCTTAAGTTTCAAAAAAACAAAACAAAAGGAGAATTTAAAATTACATGTATAACTTGTGTTGTGTTTCTCTTAGGACTATACAGTTACTCTAGAATCTACAATAGTTTAGAATGTACAATTATAATAAGTTACTTTTGAATAGTAACCAGAGACTAAGACAAGTCAAGCTAATGAAGAATTGTTTTTTGTATGTTCTTTTTTTTTTTGGTACCGTGGATAGAACTCACGACCGTGCGCTTGCAAGGCAGGTGCTTATGCCACTGAGCTAAATCCCTGGCCCTGTGTGTTCTTAGTTATTTAATTTTTTCAAATATTAGTGACATTGAAAGCTATTTTACTAAAGCATTGGTGTCCACCTTAAAATGTTTTAACTGATCTGTATTATTTGTAAATGTTAACCATAGTAAGGAGGCTTGTAATTAAAAGCAATAGTTACCCATTTTTAAATTGTTTTCTATATCAGAAATAAAGTCTGTGTTTTTCCTGCTGCTGTTTAGCTTATTGCAGAAGTGACCAGGACACTACCTTCTAGAAGTAATGCCCACAGAAAGCGGAAGTTGTTCAACTGCTCGTCAAGCAAAACAAAAACGCAAATCACATAGCCTTTCTATACGAAGAACTAACAGCTCAGAACAGGAGAGGACAGGCCTACCAAGAGAAATGTTAGAAGGACAAGTAAGTTATCATAGAGCATTGCCCTATTGTGAAGATGGTAATCATGTTTGTAATGTTATGAAAATAGCCAAATGCATACTGTTTTCTTTCTCTTTTTGCTTTTTTTTGGAGACAATCTTACTGTGTAGTCCAGACCAGCCTTAAACTAGCTTATGTTGCCCACACTGGCCTCAAACTCAGGGTGATCTTCCTGCCTTGGCCTCCCAAGTTTTGGGATTACATGTATGTGCCACCACGCTCGGCTGTTTTCTGATGCACTGATACTGATATTGGGAAGTTCTGATTATATTTCCTCTATTGATGATGGATATATTAGAATTTTTAAAGTTTGTTTTGTCAACCCTAGATAAAAGCATATTATATTAAACTATATATATACTTATATGTACATATATATGTGCTTACATAAATACTGTATAAATATGAGTGTATTTTTTATAACCATTTCTTCACAATTAGAACTAATTGATCAGCCATAATGCTGGAGGAAAATAAAGCTTAAATCTTTTTTTTTTTTTTGATACCGAGAATTGAACTCACAACCTCATGCTTGCCAGGCAGGTGCTTAAGACACTGAGCTAAATCCCCAGCCCTTAAAGCTTAAATCTTAGAAATTGGTTCTTATGAATGAATATTGAATCTGGTTAGAACCATGTGGATAACTTTATATCTGAGACCTCTAAGGTGTAACCTCCACAAGGGCAGTAGTATGGCACAGAACCCAGAACAGTTGTTGCCATAAAGTAAACATTTAGTTTGAACTCAGTTATCATGTGTTTTCTGGGGGGACTAGTTTCAGGATCTCCTGAGCATACTAGAATCTGTGGATGTTTAAGTCCTTATATACCGGTGGGAAACCTATGGCACATGTGTTACTGTGTTTTTCATTTAAGACAAAAGATGTTAACGTATGAGTTGTTTTTTTCTAAACTAAAACCTTGGTATTCAGGTTTAATTGCAGTGTTGGCACTTTGCCATAATTAAGTGGGCTTTGAGTTGCACTTTGGCGCTCATCTCTAAAAGGTTTGCCATCACTGGTATAGCATTTGCTTGGAAACTATGCATATCTTGTATACTTTAGATCATCCCTATATTATTTGTAGTATCTAATAGAATGTAAATGCTATGTAAAGTAGTTGTTAATACTGTATTGTGTAGGAAATAGTAAGAAAAAATGTTGTACATAATTTTTGACTCACAGTTGGTTGAATGCACAAATATGGATCCTGGTCAGTAGTGCCCTGTTTTTTTTTTTTTTTGTGGTGTGTTGAGAATCAAACCCATGCCCTCATGTATGCTGGGCAAGTGCTGTGCCACTGAGCTACTTACTTAGGCCACTGGTTCTACTTTCTTTATACAGTGATTACATTTTAATTAATGTTGGCTCCTGTAAACGGGTGGTTTAAACAACTGAAACCTGTTTTCTCACGGTTCTGGAGGCTCATATCTGAGATGTAGATGTGGACAGGGTTGGTTTCTCTTGAGGTCTCTCTGCAGGTTTGTTGATCACTGCTTTTTCTTTGTATCCTTACATGATCTTTCCACTCTGCATATCCTAATCTCTTCTTCTGAAAGGACATAAGTCATAATGGATTAGAGCACACCTTTATAACTGCATTTTACTTTACTTCCCTAAATACCCCATCTCTTAATATAGCCACATTCTGAAGTGTTTGGGGTAGGGGCTTCACCATTAAAGTTTTGGGAGACACAGTTAAGCCACTTGAGGGAAGGAAGCCAAAGCTATATAGTTGGACTTCATTGTTCATTGGAATGCTCTCTGTGCTGTCTGATGTGGAGCAGCAGACTACAGGTGACTGTTGAACACTTGAAATGTGACTCATGTAACTTAGGACCTAAAATTTTAATTTTTAAGGAATTTTAATTACATTGAAATTTAAACAGTGATGGCTACTATATTGAACAGGGCAAGTAAATGTTCTAAGATAGTGTTTTAAAAATTTTCTATTTATGTATGTATGTATGTATGTATGTATTTATTTATTTATTTATTGTTACTGGGGATTGAACTCATGACCTCATGCTTGCCAGGCAGGCACATATATCACTGAGTTAAACCCCTGACCCACAACTGTATTTTTAGCAGTGAAAATTCTGTCTTGCTGGTATTTACCTATGTAAGGTAAATATAAATTTGTTTTTCTTTTGGCTTTCTTGAGTGCTTGTTCTGCATTGTGATGTAGTACAAGGAGGTAACTGCATCTCATGGTAACCCTTTGAAGGGAATGCAGAATTCTCCAGGCTGAACAACCTAGCACTCTATACTGTTCTTCCAGTCCGCTTCTTTGCTTTTCCTGCATTCCCAAAATGGTCCTTGCCTATTGAATGAGCGCGGTGATTTGGAGTGGGACCAATGAGCATGTTCTGTGAATGGCTATTGTAAAGTGCTCTGCCTTCCTTCTGCAAGAGAGAAAGAGTGATAGATGTTTGGTGCAGGCAGTTGGCATGGTAGGTGCAGGTGGAATGATACAGGAGTACAGAATTGTTGATTGTTAGTAGATTTGAATTATGGATTTAATCACTTTCTAGGCAAAGTATACAGAAATGCTCTTTAAGTTGTTGAGGAGTATTGTTAAATAAAAAGGTTAGTGATGATTTAGTCTGAATGAGATACTATGTTAGAGTTTATTTTTCCTATCAGATACTAACTCTGAAATGGTTTACATAGCAGTGTTTACTGTGAGGATAGGAAAGCTGTTGCTGCACCAGGATGCTGACATCAATCTCATTCTTGTGATTGTGACTTGAAGTGTTGACTGTGTCTTATTAAAGAATTACTTCTTGCATACATACACTGTTATTTTAGATATATGTCATTATAGGTGTGAGAAAATACAGATTCATTTAAAAGGTTTACTGAATCGTAGTATCTTCTGTCTTCAATTTCTCAAGTGGTACCAGAATTCCAGCGCTTCAAGTTCAGTGAAATTGAATGCCATAAAAAAGGTTGAAATGTAACTTTTTTAAAAGGTATTCTGTTACATGGCTCAACTTGTCCTCTAGAGCTTTTTCTCTATTTTATTAAGCAAATTATTTTCTAAAGGGAAATTGGTGATTTATTGTGTATAATGCATCTCATCTTTGTTATTCGTAATAATTACTTTTATATTAAGGTACATTTAATATACAAGTAAATACAACATTTTAGTTGCTTAATAAAGATCTTAAAACATTATGGGTATAGATGAGTAGAAAATGATGTATGTAAGGGAGATCTGGCCTTGTGTGGGAGTGAAGAAGGCTTCTTTATGGAGGTAACATTTGTGAGGAGGGAATATTTTATGGAGTAGTGGGATATGCAATGACAAGGCAGTTGGGAGAGTTAAATATTATTTGTGCTTTTCAATTCAGTTGATATTTTGTAGTTGTAGGAATTTCCTTTTTATGTGCCTTTTTGTGTGTTTGTTCGGGAATAGAACTGAGGACCTCACGCTTGCCAGGCTGGTACCATGACACTCAGCTATATCCCTAGCCCCCAGAATTTTCTTTTTGATCTTTAGTTTTCATTATTATTTGGTTTTCTGTTTGTTTTTAATGTTCTTTATCAGCATTTTGGAGGAATATTGAAATTACTAGTTCACCAGATTCAGGTTTTAAACTTGCAGTTTCACATGTATGTGTTTTTAAGCAGTTTATAGAATTCATATGAGAAATCTGATTATTAGAAAACTCAAATTGCTAAACTGTTTTCATTTTCCTAAAATTGCCTTCTGAGAAGTTTATGTGCCTCTTTTCTCCCTACTTTTTGTACTTTTGATAACTGTGAAACTGCCATCATGAAAAGAAGGAAAAAGTTTATCTGACAGGGAATTTAATAAACCCTGTTTCTTTTTTTTTTAATTTGCAAATCAAATAAATACTTGTACTGTATGTAAACTTGAAAAGTCAATGTGAAAGTTATACTGATAACAGTTATTATTGAAACGTTTTAGAAATATTTGTTGAGGATTTTTTTTTTTTTTGGAAAGTTACTCTTGAGTGCTGAGGTGTGGGGCACTTATAAAATACTGTGTGGCCAGGTCATCAGGGAGATG
The DNA here is from genome assembly GCA_004027295.1 of Dolichotis patagonum. NCBI lineage: Eukaryota > Metazoa > Chordata > Mammalia > Rodentia > Caviidae > Dolichotis > Dolichotis patagonum. Next base: position 18,913 of record PVJX010009820.1, read on the forward strand.
AAAGTAAAATACAGACCATTATCAAGTAGTCTTCTGTTTATTGGCAGTATCTAGGAAAAGTAAATGTTTTGTGAATTTATTTGGTGCCTATCATGCCGCTCACTTCTTTGACCCTCCTTAAAAATGTAACAGATGTTGCTTTTCCCATTGTTTCCCCTGACTTTAAGCAGATACTAGAGATGTGAGAGAAGATGGACAAAGGAAGATGTACAAAGAATGTAGCTGTCTTGGTTGCTTTTCTCTCATTGCTGAGACAAAATATGTGACACCCAAAATTAAGAAAGGAAAGATTTATTTAGCTTATAGTTTGTGGGAAGTTTCAGTCTGTAATCAGCTGGGTGGCATGGCAGAGGGGCAGTAGTTCAAGGCAGCAGAAGACAGCAGAAGCAAGAGCAAAAAGGGGATAAGGATAAGCAAGCCTCTTTTCCTCCCTTGTATTGTAAGCAGGCTACTCCCCTCCAGTAAGTGTAGCCCTCACACATGTCTGTGCCCTCCTCGCCCACAGGCTTAGGATGTTACTAAGTGATTCAGCAGGGACCCTGGCTCCCTGCTGAATCAGTTAAACCTCTGAACTTCTCAAGTTGACACAATGAGAATGTCCTACAGCTGTAAAGCCTTGTCCTCTACACCCCCATGTGTGAACCATTACTGTAGCCCAACTGGGAGCTTAAAAGTTAATATTTTCACTTAGCTAATCTGCATTTTCCTTTTTTGTTTTTGTTCTGTTTTTCACCGAGATTTTTCTTTTTTCCCCTTTTCACAGCAGTCTGTTTAGGTATTAAGTAGAGTTATAGGGAATGCCTGTTTTTTTTTGGTTTTTTTTTTTTTTTTGCTTGAGGCACAGTAACTGTAATAATGATAAGGTACATCCTCTGTTAGCCTATACCGTATGATAATATATTTATAAGTGCAGATGATAGAGCATAAAGGCTATTTATACCCTTACCTTCAACTTTTGCGAATTGCTTTTTTTTACAAATTGGGAAATTTTGAAAAGGTAGGCTTATTTTTTCCTTGTAAAAGGAAAAAAACAATTGAAGAAGTACTTGTTCCTAAATTTAATATCACTTTAGGTAGCCATTTGTATAATTCGATTGTAGTTTTCTCTGGAGAAATTTGAAGCTTCTTTTTTTTTATTTTGGTATTGGAGATTGAACTCAGGGTCTTGTGTATGCTATCTACATGTTCTAACACTGAGCTATGCCTCTTTAAATTCTTAAAGCATATATATAAGAAACAAAATACGTAGTGATATAAAATGAATTTAGGATGAAAGATAATTTACTTTGAAAAAGTATATTGATACTTGGTATTAAAGCTTCTCATTCATTTCTTAATTTTAAACAAAGCATTTTTCTTCTGCAGGATTCTAAACTGCCTTCCTCAGTTCGTAGTACTCTTCTGGAACTGTTTGGTCAAATAGAAAGAGAATTTGAAAACCTTTATATTGAAAATTTAGAATGTGAGTATTCCTGTCAATATACTTTTTAAACTTATCACTTACCTGTAGAAGTTCTTGAAAGTAAAATTTGTCTTTGAACATTCATCACCATATTAGCTTTCTATTCAGCTATAACAAACTTAGTGGTTTAAAATAATGCATTACCTTCCTGCAGTTCTTTAGGCCTGACTTGTTCTCACCAGACTAAAGTCAAGTTACTAGCAGAACTGTGCTTCCTTTGGAGACTAGGAATGGACATTTCCTGCTTGTTTATACTGTTGACAGAATTTAGTTCCTTGTTTTTAGGACAGGTCCTTGTGCTGCACTCCTTGGCATGTGGTCCTACCCTCTGTGTTGGTGATGGATCCTCTTGTTGTGTGTTTGACCTATTCTTCTGTTTCCCCTCCATCTATAAGGGTACATATGATTGGATTGAACCCTGTACAATCTAGGGTAATTCCCCTATTTGCAGAGTACCTTGTGACGTAACATTTATGTGTTATAAGACATCTTTGAGGGGGCTATTATTCTCTCCACTGTACCTACCCATCCAAATTGTGATTTTATAAAAAATACATGCATTTTATTTTTCCTACCCCAGGTATACTGTACTTTGAGAAAACTTTGATTTGTATTTTTCTTGGATATAGAATCATTTGAAAATTTCTTAAAATATATCTGATTTATTGAAGTAAAATAAAAATAGTTAGAGTTAGCTTGGCTTTAGTTTTTCTATTTTTGTGGTTATGTCTACATATGCTTAAAAAATCAAGCATTATAAAAGGAAAAGCTATCTACCATTTATCCTCGATCCCATTGTATTATTATTATTATTATTATTATTATTTGGTTTATTTATTTATTGTTTATTTTAGAGGCAGGGTCTTGCTATGTAGCTCAGACTGTCCTTGAACTTGAAGTGATCCTCCCGCCTCAGCCTCCTGAATGCTGGGGTTACATGCACACACCACCATGCCTGGCTTCCCATTGTATTCTTTAAAGAAAAACAGTTTCTGTATTGTTTTGCCCTTAGTTGTTCTGGTGATTTCTGTAAACAAAAACAATCTACTTCCAGTTTTAGATTTTTGTACTTTAGGCTGTATGCATTAATGATTTAATGTGAAATGTTAGGAAACAAATGTTATCTTTTGCTCCTTTTGTTACTGCATTACTTGGCAATTTTTATTTTTATAGATTTTGTGTGTAGGAGTTATATCTTACAAATTATAGTTGAGCCTTTCCTGTTTGATTCCAAAAATTGAATAGCAACAAGTGGCCTTTATATTTAGCTACCTTTTTATTTTTTTAACCTCACAACAAGTGTGTTTATAAAGAGAATGTAGTCGTATGTTATTTAAATTTTGCTTTGTTTTGACAACACTCACATATGCCATTTATATGTTTGCAGGTTTTGGAAGTGCTTAATGTACTTAAACATAAAAACATTTTATGTTTTTGAAAAAACTTTTTTTTTCTCAGTGCGTAGAGAAATTGATACTCTTAATGAACGCTTAGCTGCTGAAGGACAAGCGATTGATGGGGCAGAACTGAGTAAGGGCCAGCTTAAGACGAAAGGTAAGGTGAATACTTATTACAGTGCTGTACTATGGATTATTTATCAAGGAAATTTGGAATAGGATGAAGGACGCTGACTCCTTTGTGTTTTGCTATGCGCAAAACTTAACATAATTTAGGTGTGGGTCTAGGGGAATAAAGAGCCAGGGAGGCTGGATCCTTGCTTCCACCCTGCTGTTGTCTCCGTTTCCTTGTGGGTAAACGCTTCTGGGTTTCACTTTCTTTCTAAGACAAAAATCTGCTTTTCCATGCTATAGTTCTTCAGTTGTTTGATTGTCAATTCTCTGTCTCTACAGCTAGTCACAGTACCAGTCAGCTTTCTCAGAAACTAAAGACCACTTACAAGGCTTCCACCAGCAAGGTATGCAGGGCGCTGGCTCTTGAACCAGTCATGTGGTGTTTAAGGTGTGCAGATGTGTACTTTAACTTGCATATTTTCCAGTTGGAAATGTGTAATAGTAAAAGGTGAATGTCTGATTTCTGAGGAAATTTAAGTTTTAAAAAGAGTATCATATAAATGGCCACAGTACATAGAAACTTAGACACTAAATTGCTATAATAATCATTGAGATCAATATAATATGTATAAGTAAATGTATTGTTTTTAGAGTAAAAATATAATTTAAGGGTTTGGAAAAGGCTGATAAGTATGAGGAAATAAAAATACATTTTAGTTCGTTATCTTTTAAAAAATTTTCTCTGTATGATAAAGAAGTAAAGATCTAACTGAGGGAAATGGAGACATTTGTGGAATGATGTTTTTTCAAGTATATTGTGCTGATCCTTTTAAAGTGGCGAGGACTTAGTTGTGAAGTCATCTATGAGAAAGCAGTATTTTCAAGTAATTTTGTGTCTATCTCTACCTTGGAGTATTTTGAATATGTACCTAACCTTAATGAATGTTTATTCCTTTGGCTAAACCTGAGAGAAAGATTTGAAATTTACAGTGTCTACTATGAATGCATAGATATTAACTTTATTTTTCTTATTTGTTCTCTTGAGCTTAAAGTTATTTGGCGTCACAGCTACAGCAAGATAAACTGCAGTAGGGCAAATTCAGTCTTCTTGCTATTTCTCCCTATTTGAAAGTCTTTAGTAAATGCTATTCAAAAGAAAGTAGAAATATTGCTGACATGTTCTGTTTGTTTTGATAACATCTAGAGTGTAAGTTCCTCATTTGTTTGATTTTGATTATTTTGGTTGTAATATCTTGCTCACACAATTAGTTTTGAAATTTTTGATAAGTTTGACCTTTTTCTTTAGAATGAAATATGAAATTAAGTTCTTCTTCATTTAATTTCTCTCTGTTATATTGAAATATATTGCTTCTTCTGATACTTCCAGTTGTACAATATGTGGTCTTAACATTCCAAAACTTTATAAATATTTCTGAAACAGGAAGAAAAATATAAAATTATCCTTTACTGTGATCCTTACCATATAATAAAGGTAAAGATGTATACAGTAACCGTTTGTATTAGCAAACATATCAATCATTTTAGGACAAGCAACTCATCTGAGTTTATAAGCATGTTTCACATGGTGGGTACTCATCTTAAAAAATAATGAAAAGATGATACATCTGAAAACTGAGGAAATAATTTGGTAATATATTCCGATTTGTACTACAGCATATATTCTTGGTATTAAAATTAAGCATGAATGCACAAGAAAACTGCTATAATATAGATTTATAACTTTCCCTCTTTCTGACTTAGAGCCATGAATAATATGTAGCATGGTTGATGAGATAGTAGGATCACAGAAATATATTGAGTAAACATAGGTTTTCCCCCTTCTTGAGTGTCTGATGATAAATTTCTGATGTTTTGTTGGGAGGTAGGTAAAGTAAGGCAATCTAACCTATAAACTGCTTTAGAGGAACTTATGAAATGTTTGCAAATGTTTTTATAAAATACTTTCTATGGTGAAGAAAGCTATTTCTGATTTTAAAAAAATGCTTTAGATTGTGTCTCAGTTGAAATGAATTAGGATGAGAGGTTTAAACATCATGTAGTTACTTCATTCTGCTACTTTTCTGTCTGAAATGTTCCTGCTAAGTAATTAGTCTTTTGTTGGGCTTCTTTGTAATTGTGACTAAGTCAGTGTTTTTAAGAAAAAGAGTTAGTTAATAGATAAAACTCAAAGTGTAATGAACATTTTGGAAGCAACATGTGAGAATATATGTTTACAGTATTCATAAATGGCATATTGTCATTTTCCAAAATAACACCAGAACTACAGCTGGATGCTCTTGGTAATGACCCTTCTGTTTTTACCATATGAATGGGGTAGATGAAAAGTGTGACTCTGATAGTTTCTTATAATAGTGATATTTATATTAGAAACAGTGAGCAACTTAGAAAATGAAATTTAATGTAGCTTATTATGGGGGAGTGTTTTAAGTAGTTTTTAATTTCACTCTTTCCTAAAATGTGTAATATTATCTGCATCAGAGTGGTACTTTTTGTAAGCAAAGGCACTTCATTATTTTGTGGAGTGATAATTTTGTTGGATTAAATAGGCTGAATAACTTTCAGAAAGAAAAGAAGATAATGAATGGTTTGAGGTTGATCAATTTCTTTTATGTTTTCTGTTAAATTGAATGCACATCAAATAGAATGTTTTATATCACTGGTAAAAATGTCAACTTCCATCACCGTTTGTCTTTAGTCTTTCACTGTATCAGGGACATAATTTGAATGCTCATCCCAAATTAATATAACTTAGATTGTGCTTTAGATTGTGTAAGAATTAATTTAGGTACATTTTTCTCAGAGCTTTGCTAATTCAGTTTTTAAAATAAACTGTATGATGCCTCTGATTTTTGTTTTTCACTTGGTTTAATGGTTTCATTCTTCCAAATAATCTACATTATTATGATTTACTTAAAAGCCAACTTTTTTTAAAAATCCAAAAACAATGTAAAAACCAAACTGAAGAAATCTTTGGGTTTAATAGCTTCTTACTCACTTTGTATTATTCCTTATAAGAGAAAATGAGAATTGTCAGTTGTGTGTGTCATTTTATGAGAGTACCTTACTGTGTATACCTCATTGTCTGTATTGTTTTTATGTCTGTCTCCCATTGAACTGTGAGCTTTTGAAAGGCAAGGAGCCCATGTGTCATTTAGCTCTGTGTCTTTCATCTAATGCAGCGGCTGGCTTCGAGCAAGTGCTCAATAAACTATTTTGAACAAACCTGCTGTTCTGTTACGAGTGTCGTCTTTTGATTCCTCCCCCAGCATGGGTCTTTTTTCCCCCCGTTAATATGTTATTGGTGTAAATTATTAAAAAAAAATGGAAGTTCTTCATTGAGCACACTACAGTAGTTAGGGTTAATGCTTTGGGATATCCTGATTTGTCATGTCTGGTGGGATGGCCAGCTTCTTCTTCTTTTTTTTTTTTTTAATTGCTAAAGAATTTGGAAATTTTGTTTGATGATTTCAGTTTGTGGAAGAGTGACTTGAAATGTCTGCCTGTGCCCTTCTCCTGTAGTTAAGACATTACTTGTCAAGCTGTGGAGTAGAAGAAGTCTTCTGAATCCTCTAGAAGGACTTCTTTTCTAGGACATTAAGCTGAATGAGCCTAGTGTTACCATGCAGTGTGATGCAGTTCTGTTCATGCTGTTGTGTTCCTTTAGTGTTTACAGTATTTTGTTAAGTGGTTTTTATGACTTTTGATTTTTACCTGTTATAGAACAATTCATTTCAGTAAATATTTAAAAGTACTCCTTCCGTTATTGGTTTTAGATTGTGTCTAGCTTTAAGACCACCACATCGCGGGCTGTCTGCCAGCTTGTGAAGGAGTACATTGGCCACAGAGATGGTATCTGGGATGTCAGTGTTGCAAGGACACAGCCTGTGGTGCTTGGGACTGCATCTGCTGGTGAGTTAGACACTGTTTAGGTGACTTATTGACATGTGACTGTGCTGATAACTTAGCAAAGTGCCTGACTACTTGTCAGTAAGCCAAGTTGAAGGAAAAGTGTGATGGGAGGGACCATTAAGACTAAAGCATTTGGGCCAGGGATATAGTTCAGCAGCAGAGAGCCCTGAGTTTGATTCCTGGTCAAAAAAAACCAAAAAACAAACAAACAAAAAAACCCTCCAAAAAAAACAAAAAACTAAAGCATTTGCCTTGATGTGGGAGCATGTACTTCTGACCTGTCCTATGGTCTTGTGAGTGGGAATGTCACAGCTGCAGTAAATTCCAGTTTTTAATGAAAGAAATACTTCAGTTTAACTTAATTGTGGGAGATCATCGTGTCTGGCTAGGTGGCAGCAGTAAGGGAGAGAGACTGATTCATGTACCAGTAGAAAGTAGGTACATTGAGACAAGGGGGATAAAGAATGACAGATTCAGGAAGGCAAAAGGAAGGAGAAACTTACTTGACTAAAGTGAAGTACCAGGAAGGTTTAGAAAGGGCAGCTGGACTGTTCCTGGATTTTGTATTCCTTATACCCCAGGTCTAGCATAGACACCTTCTTAGGAGAGGAGAGGAAAGGAGAGGGAGAGGGAGGGAAGAGAAGAGAGGGAAGGAATTGGCATTTCAATGGCAGCCTGGCCAGTGGAATAGACTTTCAGTCATTACCCTTTTCTCTGGGTAGAGGAACACAGGGAGGGAGGGACTTGCAAATCAGGGCAGAAAAACTGACAGGGAGAGTGATGTATGAGAGGACATGAGCGGGCGCTTGGGAATTTGAAAATAATTGTGCCACTCGATTAGGGACCTAAATCTGAGAGCTAAGAAGACTGCAGCCTGGGGACTATGCAAGGGAACAGTGCCTAAGAGCAGTGGGACTCTTGGGGAAAGAAGCAGCCAGATCAACCCGGAAATACTTACTTACCTGTTTCATCCTCATACCTGGAGTGCTGTGGTTACAGGGTATCTTGTATGTTGTTCATGCCTGCCAGCAGACACCCTCAAGGAACCATTCAACAACCCTTGTTGAGGATTGCTGAAAACAGGAAGCCCTGGGACTGCGTAGGAGAGTGAAGCTTTGGGGAGAAAGACTGAAAAAGAACTGCAGGTGGAGATACAGTGTGGCCTGGGTCACAGGGCATTTCAGGATGCACTAGGTTGAAGGCTTGTGGAGGGAAAACAAGTAGGAAAGGAATAGAGAGTGAGAGGGCAGTGTCAGAAGTTGATGGAGAATTGGGTTCTGGACTAAGTACACCACACACTTCCCTCTCCAGAGTAACTGAGGTGGTTGGTTCTTGGGACAAGAACCATATAGTTAACCATGGCTAGAGCACTGCTAGGAGCCAAGAGGTGGGCCCAGGGAGCCTTACGGATCCACCAGCCTACTTGTTCATAGGGAGGAAATTAAACAAACCAAAAGAAGGGAAGGACCAGCCTGGAGACTTGCAGTTAAATTCAGGCTGCAATGTAAATGTACCCAGAGGACTCTTGGATTTTGTACTTTTGCACGTGCATGAGATTTTTTTCTTGTTATTTCTTATTTTTTAATTTTTTCCCTTTCTTTATCTTTTAATCCCTCCCCCTTTTCTACTCTTTTTTTTCTTATCCTCTTGTCTTCCCTCCTTTTGTTTCTTCCTTTCATCTGGCATATGTATATCAAGGAGAATAAGAATTAACCAATGTTTTAAATAGTGCCTTTCATGGACATGTCAGGGTAAGCCTCGCCAAAATTGTGCACAGAGAATCTAAACATAATCTACCAATAAATTAATGGTACAACTGTCTCACAGCTTCTTTGAATCTCTTGTTACATGTCCTTCCCTTTTCATCTGTCCTTCGGCTCCCACAAATATTTTTTGTAACCCCTTCAACCTTAACTCTTTACTCACATAATTCCAGCAGAATCTAAACTTCTGATTTTCACCAATTGATAGTTCTCTTTTCCTCATTTTTCCTTTCCTTTCCCTCCATTTCCCAGTCTGTTAGTGGCAGGATACTACAACATATAAGGGGCATTAATAAAAGGATGAAATTGTTAGATAAGTTGTAATGTACATGTTTGGATCTGTTGATGTTGTTATAACTAGTAGGAATTCTCTGCTTGTATGACAGTGACTGGGTTTAATAAGCTGAGTAGATAGAAGAGGTATATCTAAATATTGAAGTGCAAACAAAGCCATGATCACATGACTAGAAAGCAGATACTGTACTGTTGACAAAGTCTTTCTTCCATTTTAATTGATCCTCAACCCTCAGCTGGACAAAAAAAAAACATACATGTATACGTGTTTGCATACATATATGAGAAAACAAGGAAACAAAATATCTTAAAAACTTTCAACTCTCCCAGAGTAGATCTAAGGGGCATAGATGGGAAGGAAATTAAAAAATAAAGTGGGTAAATTATATAAAACAAATTTGATAGTTCAAAGGTATAACTAAGAAGATTATGGACTTAATAAACAAAGTGGCCAGTGAATTTTTAAGATGCAAATACATAAAAACTTGTAGAGCTGACCAAAACGATTCAAAACACAAATGATAATTTATTAGAGCATGAAAAGTCACCAAACAAATCCAGGAGATAAATTCTATGAAAGTATGGGCAGCAGAAGTAGAGGACAGAGTTGAACCTAGAAGATAGGCTAATGCACATGACTTTACACTCAGATACCTCAGAAACAACTAGAGAGTACAGGAGATGGATTCAACTGCTGCTAGGTGATACCAAGAAGACTAATCTAAGGTTAATTGGAGTTAGAAAAAAAATCCGAAGACATCACACATGTATTAAAAATTTGTTACAGAAGTAGTAGCAGAAAACTTTCCAAGTACGGATGGGGAAGGAATTTAATGTACAGCTAAGTGAGGCATAAGGATCCCCAACTAGCCCTAATCAGAGAAAAAGTTCTCCATGACTCATCCTAGTCAAAATTGTGGAAGTTTAGGACCAGGATAGAATCTTAAAAGCTACTATAGAAAACCAGCCAATCACTTAGAAAGGTAAACTCACTACATCACTTCAGAGAAGGCACAACTTCTCCAATCTTTGTGGAAATGTCTTCCTTAGAGCAGTTAAATTTAAGATTAGTAAAATCAAAGAAGATTAAAATATTAGTGGTAGCATGAGTTCTCATTTTTAAATAGTTATCATTCCTCATTCTTTTATTAAAAGGACTGTACATTTCATGATTAGTGATTTTTAATCACTAAATTTCACTAAATTAGTGATTTTTCTATTTTGTTTTTGCAGATCACACAGCTTTGCTGTGGAGCATAGAGACAGGGAAGTGTCTTGTCAAATATTCAGGCCACGTGGGTTCAGGTAAGCATTTACTTAAATGAGTGCTACAGTCAGAAGCAGTTCACCACGTTGATGTGTTCTAAAATTTTCTGTAACTCAAAACTATATCAGTAGAAAATTGTATACTTGAGAGTTTAACCATTTCAGTTGTAAGTGGATAGTGTGGTTTTGTTTTTGCTTTGTTTTTTTTTTTTTTTTTTTTGGTGACTAGGATGACCACTACCTTCAGCTTATGTGAGTTTTAACAAAGAGAAAAAGCTTAACTCTGTAACAGTGTACAAATAATGTTAGCCTACATTTTATTTAATACTGTATGTAAACCAAATGTAGGAAAATTTATAACTGCAACTATGTATTACTTATAAAATATGTATTTATTTTAGAAATGTACTGTAATGGCAGTTTGGTTATTTTCAGGCTAAATAAAGGATAGTGTCTATTATTGTATTTGTCTGTACTTTATGCTGTCTACTGTAACTTTTTCCTGCCTTTTCATTTATTCCTGTGTATGTGCCATTGTCTTGACCAGATTTGATTTTTCACTTTCATTTAGTGCACCTTGTGAAGTCCTTTCTACCTGGAATACATTCATATCCAGGCTCTATCAGAGGCTACCTGCCCATTCTTTCACCTCCTGTGCCAATTGCCGCTGTGCCCTTAATCTTTGTAGACAGACTCAGGGTTAGCATTGCCTTTAGTTTGTTCAGAGTTATGTACTTGGGCGAGTCCTTCATCTCAGCACCTTTTGGCTCTTTTTAGTGGTCCTGTGCAAGGCCAGGGCTCTGAGTGAGCTGGAGACTCTTCAATTTCTTAGGATCCTCTGTGCTTTAGGTATTTTTGTTGTGTTCTGTCTTATTTTTGCCATGGGCTTTTTCTTGTTGGGGTATAAAAAAGGTCATGCATTTCTTATATTAAATATCCATACTACTTATGTACATATATTCATACTTAGATATCTTCATACTTCTTACTTATCTTCTTTTTCACCTTATATCCCACAGATTCTGACTGTGGGACTATTGTCTTGCCTGCAGTTTTCTAACACAAGGCCTGAAATAAATAAGTATGTTAGAACTTTGTTAAAAGAGTTGGTATTTTCTGTGTCAGATCTAAGATTTCATAAATTTATTTTTAGCATTATATAATTCCTAAACATTACTTAAAAGGTGTCCACAATTACTAGGTCTTCTTAGTTGCCTAAATTGTTATGTTTATAATCAAAGAGCATTTCCTATATTTTTCCCTTTAGTTTCTTAGAAAAATGCAATTCTAATGGTGTAGCTAACACATAGATACTAAAATAACTTATTGAGGGGCTGGGGATATAGCTTAGCAGCACAAGTGCCTGCCTGAGTGCAGGGTCCTGAGTTCTATTCTCAGTACAAAAACAAAAAACAGCAACAACAAAAAAAGTTACTGAAGTTCGGTAAAATTTTTGCTGTGCTTTACAAGATATGGAGGTGAAGGTTAAACATCTCTAGGGTGACTTCAGTTCAGCTTTTGTCAAACTGGTAGACAGTAGTTTTAATCCATTCTAAGAGCTAGAGTTTACCTTAGGAAAATCCTAGGTGGGTAGGCGGGCTCAGGATCAATGTATCTGAGCAGACCTGTTGATAAGCTGCAGTCTCATTGGGCTGGTTTATGTGCTTTGCTTGCTGTCATGCTGACCACCCATTGAGATGTTCCGTGTACATTCAAAGAAGGAAAAAGTGGGAAGATGAAGTGCTGGGACTCTTTATTGTAGTTTATCTCCTTTATTAGGAAAGTGAGAACTTCCAGCTAGGTGTGGTGGTGCACACATGTAATACCAGCTCTGCTGAGGCAAGAGGATTCCTAGTGCCTAGGCTACATAATGAGTTCAAGGCCAGCCTGAATTGCATAGTGAGACCCTGTCTCAAAAACTTTAGGACTGGGGATATAGCTCAGCAGGCATAAGTACCTGCCCGGCAAGTGCAGGGTCCTGAGTTTGATTCCCAGTACCAAAAACAAAACGAAGTTTCCTCACAAGACCTTCACTAACCCTTCACTACACCTTTACCTTTTTGTCTCATTGAAGCATCAGGATAAGGAGAATGGGAGAATGTTATAACCAGTTTAACCGAATCCCAGTTTGTTTCCTGAGGTTGTGGAAGTTCAGTCGTAGAGTCTCTTATTCTTGTGGTATAGACTGGGGGTCTGTAAGGTGGGAGGGTGAGCAAGGTAGGGCTTATGGTCTGTTGGGTATATAGTAAGTGGTGTGTGTACACTATAATTTGCCTTTGCCAGTTGTCACAATTGTTTTCTTTTTTCTCCTTACTTGTTATTAGTTCCAAATGACTTCCTATTAAAAGATATAATTGTTTTTGTGTGATAAGAGTAATTTCATAATTAATATTTTTTTATTGTATTTCTGTTCTAATTTGTTCATAGTTGAATTGAGTCAGGATATAATTTTGAACTTTCATAGTTCCTTTAATTTTTGATCTTACTTTGCAGTGTGTGCTGTAGCTAATATTTATAACATGCTTTTATTGCTTTAAACCTGTTTATAATATTTTATTTTGCAGTAAATTCTATAAAATTTCATCCCTCAGAGCAGTTGGCTCTCACTGGTATGTTGTTTTTTCTTTATTGAAAAAATTATTAATAATCTTAAAACAACTGTAGACATTTCTTTTATTGATAGTATCAGAATTATCCATGGCTTTTATGAAGTTTGGGCGTTTTATGAATTAAATGAGAAATGAATAAAGAAAAGTACACTGAGCAATGCTTCTTAAAATTAATAGTGCATCACCAATTAGAATGAATTGAATTTATATTCTTTTGAAGTCTATTTTTACAAAGAATTTTATTATTGCTTATGACATGATTCTTTGAAGCCCTGTTGTTGTTTCCTAATTTTATATGTATCTAAAATAAAGAAATGAGAAAAATAATACTGAGAAAGCAGTTTTTTCCAGTGTCAGCATTTTCATTCCTCCAAGTTACCTACACTGTAGTAACTTGGATTTGGCATATTCTATATTTTTGTTTTAAGAACATCTTCATTTGTTGCTTTTGGAGGGTAGCCTTAATGTAGTGAAGATATTCTCTATAAAATTGTTAGATACCTACAGAGCTCTATGGCACTTTGGTGTTACTGGTGATAACCTTGAAGGCTGTGTATAGGCTTGACAGATCAGAGGTCAACACATTTTCCTGTGAAGGACCATATAGTAACTATTTTCATCTTTGTGACCATGGAGGGGTCTCTCACAGCTACTCATTTTTGCTGTTATAGTGTAAAAGGAACAGGGAACAGCGTACAGGTGAAGGGATACAGCTGTTTATTTACAAAAAATGGGTAAGTGGCTGGATTTGGCTCATCAGATTTTGCTGATCCCAGGGTAGAACGTAAAAGTTGAGATGACCAGGTGTTCCATGCACGTAGACTTGTTTAAGCAGTGAGCTCACACATGAGTGCTTTTAATATGTGAAATGCAGTGAATTACTCAGTTTGGTGAGAGAATTTTTATGTGAGAAAAATGTGGTGGACAGGTTAATCTAAGAGCCATTTTCACAGTCCTAGACCACAGTAACTGTTTTAGACGTTAGTAAATATTTGAGGAGTAAAGTTGGCCTTATTACATTGGTTGGAGAAAGGAGAAGAGGAGCCAGGAGACCAGTGCCAGTTGTATCTGTTAGACATAAACCAAAGGGCTAGAAAGGAGAAGTGAAACTAAGAAGCATTTGAAGAAGAAACTGATAGACATTTTGAAACAAGTATATATAGAGAGGAAAATTAAACTGCAATTTCTGTGTAATGTTGACTTGAAGAGAAATTGACAAGTAGGGTAATAATTGATTTCTGCCATTAAAAACATATACTGCCTAGTACCTTCTTTAGGGCAGCACTCAGCAGTGAAGAAAAGACAGAAGCCAGGTTGTTTGTGAGGGGTAAGAGTTGATTGTTTTGGTATATTTGAGGGCCTCTTTTGCATTCTGTAGAGATTTTTGTCTTTTCACTCCTAAGTCAAAGCATTTCCTTATAAGCTTTGGCTGGTACAGAGAGGAATAGGGAAGTAGCACAAATAGTAGCAAAAATCTGTGCCAATTACATTATAAAGGCCTATTGATGAGTAGATGAAAATGAATATTACTTTCCTGAAACATCTCCTAATCTATTGTAGTGACAAGTTACAGTATAATAGAATATCTCTTGGATAGATAGAAAGTAAAATTTATTTATAATTTTTTCTGAATCTCTACATCTTTCTACCCCAAAATAAAAGGGGAAAAATCTGTAAGAAATAGTAACCTAATTTTGCACATTTAGTCTGTTCTTAATAGCAGTGTATAGTCTCTGAAATAGCTATAGTACATTCATTTCTAAGTGATTACTGTTAGAAAAAAATCTGATGTTGCTTAGTAGAGCGTAGCAAAGAACACATTTTATGCATGGTATGTACATTGGGTAATTTTCCCCCAATTTCTCTCTTCAGCCTCTGGCGATCAGACTGCTCATATTTGGAGATATGTGGTACAGCTGCCGACACCCCAGCCTGTTGCCGACACTAGTGTAAGCACATTTACTTACCCTGAAAACTCAACATAGGTCTTCTCATGTAGGATTCTGAGCATTTACCAATTTTAGCATAAGTTTATAGTATCTGCTGTGCACTGGATGTGGCCTCTCTGTTTTCCCCAAATTTATGTATCGAAACCCTAATCTTCAGTGTAGCTTCAGTATATTTGAAGATGGGGCCTCCAGGAAGTAAATAAGGTTAACTGAGGTCATAAACACGGAGCTTAATATAAGGAAATTAGTGTTCTTGTAAGAAGGGACGTCAGACAATGCAGGTGTGTGCATGTTCACTATTTCACTATCACTTACTCACTCTGTCCCCAGTCATAGAAGGACAGAGTGGGAGAGCAGCCATCTGTAAGCCAGGAAGAGAGTCTACCATAAATGAAATTGGCAAGAATCTTGATCTTAGACTTCTGACCTCTGGAACCATGAAAAAATTAATTTCTGCTGTTTGTAAGTTATGTAGTCTGTGGTAATTAATTATGGCAGCTAGAGCTGACTGAGATGGATTTTGGTACCACGAGTGGGATGCTGACATAAGGAGTACCTAGAAATGTTTATTTAAGTGGCTTTGGTAGAGGTTTGAGGCATTATGAGGTACTTGTTAGAAAAAGTGTAGATTGCCATGAGGGGATTATTGTCAGAAATATGGATGTTAAAGATGATTCTGATGGTGGCTGAGGAAAAAAAGAGGAGAGCTGGAAAGGAAGTTTCTGTGTTTTTTGGAGGTTTACACTTACCATCATGAGCAAGAATGTTGGTGCAAATATATACATCAAAGGCCATTCTGGTATGATCTCAGAAGGAAATGAGGAAGATGTTATTGGAAACTGGAGAAATAGCCATCCTTGATGCCGAAGAACTTGGCTGAACAGTGTCCTAGTGTTTTGTGAAAAGTAGAATTTGTAATTTTAGGATAAACTCAGATATTTGACTAAGAAATATTTCTGAAGAAAATGTTAAAGCTGTGGCCTGGTTTCTCTGGTCTGATTAAACTATAAAGGAGATACTGAAGCTTTGGAATTCTGTATGTGTATTGCAGAAAGTAGGAAGCTTATTCTGAAGAGAACACTTAACGATATGACTGAAAATCCATTTGATAAAGAGGTTAGTGTAAATGTGAATTTCAAGCCACTCATTGCAGTAGTTAGGAATAGAAAAGAGATTGTTCTAGTGACAACACTGCCAAGTGGGAGTAAAGGAACCAGAGAATATGAAATAAAATAAAGACTACCGAGATTCTCCAAGCACCAGAAAATAGCTCTGTGACTGCGAATACCAGAAAATAGCTCTGTGGCTCTGAACAGTCATCCTTCATGTGGGAACAACCTGAAGGTGATTTGGAGATTGACAGGGTTGCTACTCCCACTGCTGGCCCAAGGAACAAGGTTGATTCCTTCTCTGTTTCAAAGAATGTTGCCTATTTGATGTCTGGAGGCCAGGATACCTCTGGCTCCCGTAGAGGTGAGGATGCCCAGCTTAGCCATGTGGTACTGATGCCACCTCAGGGGTCTAGAGGGCAGGTCATTGAGTCAGGGAGCCTTAAGATTCTTGAGCCTTAAGATCTACTGGAATTTGCCTTGTTAGGTTTTGAACTTGCTTGGGCCCTGGTTTTCATTTCTTCCTGTTTTTCCTTTTTGGAGTAGGATGTCACACAGTTGTATTTTGTAAAAAATAGTAATTTGGTTTTGGTAGTTCACTGCTGGAAAACAAATTTGCCTTAGGATGATTTGTACCTGTGGGTGGGACTAGCTTACCCACAATTTAGATGAGAGTTTGGTAAGACTCTGGTCTTTAGACTTTAGTGTTACTGCTGGAACGAATTAGGAGGTTTTGGGTACAAAATAAATGAATGTATTTTATCAGGTAAAGTCATGAAATTTGGAGGACCAGGTGCAGAATATTACGGATTAAATGTTTGTGTCTTTCCAGAATTCTTGTGTTGAAGCCCTAATCCAAAATGTGGCTGTATTTGGAGATAGGGCTTTTTTTTTTTTTTTTTTTTGGAGATAGGGCTTTTAAAGATGTACTTAAGGTTAAGTGAGATCATAAGGTTGGGAGCCTCATTTGATAAAATTAGTGTCCTTAGAAGAACAGACACTAGAAAGATCACTTTCTCTGTTTATCCCCATCATGTGAGGACACAGAGAAAAGGTGACTTGTCAGCCAACCATGACAAGAGCCCTCATTGAACACCCAGCTGGTTGGTAACTATATCATAGATGTCTGCTTTCTAGAACTGTTTTAGAAAATAGATTTGTGTTGAAGCCATTTAGTCTGTAATATTTTGTTATGGCAGCTCAAGCTATAACACGATCTTAAAAGAAATATCTTTATTTATTTTTGGTACTGGGAATCAAACTTATGACCTCAAGCTTGCCAGGCAGGCGCTGTGCCTCTGAGCTATATCCCTTGCCCCAAAATATCTTTATTTACATAAGCATCTTTTCCTTTAACTTCTGTAACATTTATCTCCTTAAATGTCATGTTTTCCCAGTTGTGGGGCTATACACCTGTAATTCTAGCACTTGGTAGGTTGAGGCAGGAGAGGTCCTGTGAGTTCAAGGCTAGCCTGGGCTACATAGAGAGACCTGCCTCAAAAACAAAAAACAAACAAAAAATTATATATTTAGATTATATTTCTTTATATATATTATATTACACATGCTTGCACCTTTCATGGGTTTTTATTGCTGCCTAAGTTGATGGCTTGTAAGGAGGCATCAAGCCTTACAATTCATCAAGAATGAATTGATACACAAGAAATCCTTAAGTTACTGTTCCCTTCATGCTGTTCAATATATACTTCAGCTTGAGTCCCTAGATATATGATCAAGTCAGGGCTTTAATTCTCCTTTGAATGATAGGTATTTTCAAGTAGTTTCTGTTAGTGCGAAGTTTAGGTATTATTCCCATAGTTGGTTACCCCTTTCCTGGGTTGCATAAGCCAGTGGAAATGGTGACAGTGAATGGTTGTATGTAGTCAAATATAAACCTGTGAAGTTTCAGTTTGTGTTAGGCTATGATTATGAGGATGATAATGTTCTTCTAGTTTTGATATTTCTGTCTTTGAATATTAGTTTTGTGCTTTACAAACATTTTAAACATTCTATTTGGAGATATGTTAAGCATTTAATTCTAGTGATGCTAAATGAGTTTTATTTAGTTGAGGTCTTGCCTGTTGATTTTAGATTAGCATATAATAGTTCCCATTTATACATAGTTTTGCTTTCTTATGAGGTTACAGTTACCTTTACTGTGGTCTGAAAATATGAAAATTCCATAGATAATGTAATTTGTAGTTCTAAATAAATTTTTAACAAAAAATCGTTACAGTTCTGTTTTGTTATTGTTAGTCACTTACTATGCCTAATGTATAAATTGGTGTTTATAAATTTATCATAGGTATGTATGTCCTGTATAGGAAAAATACAGTATATAGTTGTAAAGGGTTCAGTACTATCTGGTTTCAGACATCTGCAGAACTTGGAATATTATCTCCCATAGATAAGGAAGGACTACTATGTATTTTTTTAAACTATGTATTTTAAGAGTTATTTTCTCTCTCATAAAATTACCAAACTGTTCATTATATGGGATATTTAACTTGTGCATCCTTTTAAGAAACATGCAAAATGAATGCAGAAGGCAGAGAAATGAGGGTGGGGATTAAATGTTTAGAAAATTTAAGAAAACGATTTAATATCATATGGATTATTTTCCAAATAAGTTTAAAAAGCAGCAATTTTGTGCTTGTTTTGTTAGAGGGATTTTTGTATAGTACCTAAAATTGAGAGGCAGTTTACTTTGAATATTATATTAATTTTATTTTCTTCTTTATTACTTTGCTTGTGGTTGATATATACACTTGTCTTGCTGGATAGTTGATACCATTGGATTTGGGACTAATGTCCCAAATCAGGGGAGCTGAGTTTGAATTAAAGCTGGGACTGTAATGCATACTATAACTTGAACTGCTTTGGAAAGTGCTGAGAATGGCTTCTACTTTGATTTCCTAATAGGTAGTTACTGGTGAATGCATAGTTCTTTGGTTGAAATCAGCTTTGTTTTCTTAAACTTTATAGGGGTCATTCTTTACTCAGATTTGCTTAGCAGTTCTATTCTTAGATTTTACGATAAACTCTAATCTGTTAATGTCTGTGTTTGTCTTGAATTAGTACAGCTTTCCCATAGATTATTTTCTTTACATTTATGTCAGTTTTACTTGATCTGCAATGTTGATAACTATTTGGGTGATGTAGTGTAAACTGATTTAGATTACCAGTGAAATAACTGTGTCACACACTAGTTACGTGATGTTGAGTCATTAATTTAACTAGGAGGGTTTGATTTTTTCCATTTGAAAGTAAAAATGGAAAGGTGTTAACTAAGTGGTTTCTAATGGCTCTTGCCACATTTGGGCAGTGATTCAGTGATTGCTTGATTCTGAGGACTCAGTAAATACTTTTGTTAGTATAAATCAACAATTCTTGAACATACTTTTAAAATTTTGCTTGTAATAAAATGATGAAAGTTAAATAGGTTATTTCTAAGAATAAAAATATGTATAAACAATTTACAACTTTCTTATTTCTTGCCCTTTGCCAAATGAAGGTTAAAGGTGTTTAAAATCATTTTTAAATATGGAACTTGTGTCAACACTTTTAGTACATTATGTAGTTTGGAACAATTACTTCTGTAAAGTATTAATGTCATTTCACTTTTTAAAATGTGAATCCTGCCACCCAGAAGCCCCAGGGCTCCTTTCTGAGCCCCTGTGCTGTCTAGCCACCATGCCCAGTCCCTCCAGTGAGCTCTTTCATATGCCAGACATTAATCATTATCCCAGCTGAACACATAGTCTTACTCTCAACCCTCCTCAGATGTTTCCTCTCTGAGGAAGTCACTCCATTGGATTCCTAGTGCTCTGTCTTCTTCTGTAAGAAAATATATAGTAATTAGCCCTTTGAGTTCACTGTTCTGGGTCAGGGGTCCACCACTTAACAAAACTGTCAGAAAGTTTAGCC
The DNA here is from genome assembly GCA_004027295.1 of Dolichotis patagonum. Classification (NCBI taxonomy): domain Eukaryota; kingdom Metazoa; phylum Chordata; class Mammalia; order Rodentia; family Caviidae; genus Dolichotis; species Dolichotis patagonum. The sequence goes on from PVJX010009820.1 coordinate 38,733, forward strand.
TCCTCTTTGGCATACTGCTCTCTTTGATCCTCTCCATCCTGTCTGGTTCTCTGACATTCCTATTGCACTTTCCATTTCTAAGCAATACATGAAATCTTATGATTTTTTTTTTTCCTTTCTCTTTTTGAAGTGGCTAGAGATCTTAAGTTGCCTGGGCTGACCTTAAACTTATGATCCTCTTGCCTCATTCTCCTGGGTAGCTAGGAGAATTGCTTCTTGCAATTTATCATTGCATTTATTAAGCATGACTCTCCAGCACACACCTGCTGTTTCCTTCCCTCCTGAGTCTTGTTGGTACAGTATCTCTTCTCTGATGCTCTGCCACTTACCTGTGTGTGGTTGTCTTCTCCTGTCACTTTGTTGCTCACCTGTTCTTGCACACTAGTTCTCAGCTGATCTCAACACCTATGGTTTTAAGGACCATCTATTGCTGCTGGCTCCCATTGCATAATGTCAGTGACTCCTTTTAAATCCAGGTTTGTTTAGTCACATAATTACTTACTCCATGTTTAACTGGGTGTCCTATAGATATTACAGACCTGTTGTATCTGATACTGAGTTCTGAATGTCTCCTCACCTTGCTCCTTTTATTGTGCTGCCCACTTCAGGAAATGTCACCATCATTTATTTGCTCAGTGATTTGGACATTTATTTTGTCTTTGAACTCTTGTATTTTTTTTCATATTCCATGTGACATCAATGTATCAGCAAATTCTGAAGCTTTACTCAGAGGGTATTTTAATCAGCTTTTCTTTGTACCTTCATCACCATCACCCTAGGCCAGGCCACCTTATCTTACCTGTCCTTCTATAACCTTTCACTTTCTCTCTGTTGTTTGCTGGGGATAGCATGACTAAAGGGACAGCCAGACAGCTTCAGCAACAAATCTGTGTGATTGCAGTCCTAGCTGGAAGTTCAAAATGAAGATGTCAGCAGGACTGCTTTCTTCAGAGGCCTCTCCATAGCTTGCAGATGATCAGTTTTTCACCATGTCCGCATATGCTGTTGCCTTTTTGTGTTCTAATCTCTTGTAAGACATCAACAACGGTGCAGTGGCACACTCCTATAACCCCAGTACTTGGTGAGGCTGAAGCAGGATGGCAAATTTTGTCTGGGCAATTTATTTTTTTTTATTTTTTATTTTTTTATCGGTACCAGGGATCGAACTCATGACTGCCTGCTTGCAAGGCAGGCGCTTATGCCGCTGAGCTAAATCCCCAGCCCCTGTCTGGGCAATTTAACGAGCCCTTGTTTTAGAAACTGAAAAGGGCTAAAGCCCTTGGTTCAAACCCCACTACTGAAAAAAGGGTGGTGGTGGTGGGGAAGGATACAATAGTTATATTGTAGGGTCTATTCTTTCTTTCTTTTTTTTTTTTGACATCAGAAATTGAACTCAGGACTTTGTGCTTGCCAGGTAGATGCTTGTGCCACTGGGCCCTAATTAGGGTCTTTCTAATGACCTCTTTTTATCTTAATTACATCCATTAAGGTCCTGTTTCCAAGTACATTATGAAGTCTTGATGGTTAGAGCTTTCATATATGAATTTGCAGGAGACACAATTTAGTTTGTATTTTTCTCTTTGTTCACACAGCATATATGAGATTGTATCACAGCTGTGCTTAAAATTGTCTAATTTTCCATCATACACAGGATACAACCCAAAGTCTTTCCATGGCCTACCATACCAGGCTTTGCATAATTTCCCCTGTGTCTGCCCTTGCCTTCATTGTGCACCTTGCATTGTGCTACTGGATGACCTTGGTTTGTATAGCACAGAGTCCTTTACACTTGTTCCCTCTGCCTGGAATACTGTTTCTTCCAGGATTTGCATGCCTCTATTCCTTGTTTTCTTCAGTCTGACTCAAATGTTACCTTGTTACTCTTTCCTCAATAATTCTATAAAAATAGCAGCTCTTTGACCACCCTTTGTGTTTTCTTCATAGCATTTATTGCCACCTGTGTAAACATACTTATATATTTAGTATATAGGCATATAACATATTCCCTTATATGTTTGTGTTCATGTGACACATACCCTCATGCTAGTGTGCAGATACATGTTACACACATTCTCACACTAGAGTGTGTATGTTTCTGTACACATGCATATTTATTTGTGTGGTAGTGTGTGTGTTTCTGTGCACATGCATGTTTATTTGTGTGGTAGCCTTTTTCTCATTAGAATAAAAGATTTTCAAGGGCAGAGGCTTTAGAGGTCTTGTTTTTTCCAGCATTCTAGCCACTTGGAATGATCATCGTCTTACATATGACAGTTATTATCACTTTCACTGTTTTGTAGCTAACACTCAGCCTGTCTGTAAGCACCTGATTGATATTTGTTGAATAAATATATTTCTTTGAAGAGCTATTATGGTTTTGTTTTATTTGCAGCTTTTGACTAAAGCCTTCATTGATGGCATAGGCAAGTAAAGTGAATTTTCATGTTATAGCAATAAAAGCTGTTATTTTAACTTAGAATTGTTTTAGAATCCACAGCTGGTATTTTAAAGTCTTCTAAGAATTGAAATATGTTTTTTGTATTGTGATAAATTGTTGACTTAATTGTGTTTCTTAGTTTTATATTACATTTCTATTAACAAATGGTAAAAACTTAAAGTACTGAAAATCATTTTGTGATTTTATTGGTTAGTGGAAATAAGTTATAATTCATTTGATGTCATAGTTGCCTTTTTTTCTGATAGTTGGTCTTCAGTTATAACCAATCATAAAAATTAATAAAAATTAAAAAAAATTAATAAAAATTAATCACTAGGTTTGTATTAGACACTGTGCTTGTATTGGTTATAATGATGAGTAAGTACATGATGTGTAAGTCTTGGAAAGAGAAAGAAAAAGAGCCTGACATGTAGCCATGTCAGAAAAAAAAAAATTCAAGATTCCCAGGAAATCTTTCTTTTCTGATTTTACCCTTAGCAGCAAATATCTGGAGAAGATGAAATAGAATGCTCTGATAAAGATGAGCCTGATATCGATGGGGATGTGTCCAGTGACTGCCCTACCATTCGGGTTCCACTGACATCTCTCAAAAGCCACCAGGGAGTGGTCATAGCTGCTGACTGGCTGGTTGGAGGGAAGCAGGCAGTGACAGCCTCGTGGGACAGAACGGCGAACTTATATGATGTTGAGACATCTGAACTTGTTCATTCTCTCACAGGTACCTTATTGAGAGCATTAAACTTCCTAGTTGGGTGCTTTCAGTTTATGTTCATGTATTTAAGTCTATTGCAAATTACTTGTTATCAGAATTGCTTTTAATCCTCTTGACTCTTCTGTTGTAATTTTTGGAGATCCTTTTCTAATTAATGGAACTAATAGTAGCTAAATTTATTTTATCTTTAGGAGAGGAATTGTAGCATGTAACAGCTAGGTATTTGAAGTATGGTTGTTGCATCAATTTTCTATTGCCCTGTGACAAATTTCTACGGGTGTATTGTAGTAAGACAACAGAATTTACTACTTCATGGTTTTCTGTTAAGGATTTCTAAGTCCATGGTAGCTCCACCTCAACCTGGGGCCTCAAAGACTGAAGTGAACGTATTGCCCAGGCTGGACTTTTCTTCTGAACTTGCTAGTGGGAGAATCCATTTCCTCATGACCATGTGATTGAGATTCCCCAGGTTCTTGCTATTAGATGCACTGAGCATCTAGAGACCACACTCTGGTTCCCAGAATCCTCTCTAAACACCTTACCCCGTGTGGTAGTTTTTTGTTTTTCTAGACTAACAGGAATAGGAAATTTATTGCTGTAAATTTTCCAGTTGTTATGAGGGCCTGGAACCCTTGTAAGGGCCCATCTACTTAGGCCAGGCCACCTAGCATAGCCTTTCTTTCAGTTAATGCAGAACCAACTGATTTAAGGATCTTATTACATCTGTGAAATTCTTCTTGCCCTATAATACATCATAATTACTGTCTCACCATATTTATAATTTCTGCCCAAGTACAGGGGAAGGGCATGTACAGGGCCTGCATTTTACTGGGGGCTCAAGTATTACACCATTAGAATTCTAGAAGTGAAAAATTGAGATTTAAGTTGTACTTAGCCTGTTAAAGCGATTGGTCTGATCATATAACTGTTAGGATCAGAAAATGGGCTGTATGTACATCTAGTTCCCTTCTTCTTTTAAATGGGTGACTGAAGGGGTTTCCAACTTCTGAGCGAAAACTGGTCCCACTGTGAGTCCACATGTTAGTGATTCCTTTAGGTTTACCTTTCCATTGGATATTAGCAGTGGAGACCATAAAGATGTGTATTTTTTTGTTCTTGTGTTTTTAAAAAAGCTTCACTCTGTATCTGCAGGTGGATGACCTTGCATTTTTGTCATCTTCTGGTTGCAGGGCATGACCAGGAGTTAACGCACTGTTGTACACACCCCACCCAGCGGCTTGTGGTGACCTCCTCCCGTGACACGACTTTTCGTCTCTGGGATTTCAGGGACCCTTCTATCCACTCTGTAAATGTTTTTCAAGGGCACACAGAGTGAGTTTGCGGTCATTTAGATATCTTAATTATTCATGAAAAAGTTTTGTGAATTTTTATTAAAAGTTAATTCCAATCTTAGTTTTCAGTATTTATATTGACTCTTTTTGAAAAAAAAGAAGTGGTTCTTTTCCTTAATATTTAGTTCTAATTTTCAAAGAATTTTGGAGACTAACACATTCCTGCCAGCTTAAACCACCAGTAATGCATAAAATGACTGGCTCATTGGATGGCTCTTAACCACTGGTGGTACAAACAGATCTAATCACTTTTATTCATCTTCTTACTGATAAAATTAATGAAAAGTCTATAAATGGACTAACTCCAGTTATAGTAAGTAGTTGGTTGAATTTGAGTAATTACTGCCCAAATATAAATATTAATACCATTCATTAAAATTTAAATACCAATTAAAATTACTACAATAATCAAGAAATTAATTTCATTACATTGAAATTTATTTATATTTGTGAGTTTCTTTAAAATATTTTATACATCAAAGTGGCTGATTTGTGCGGTATGCGTTAAATGCTATAACTTGTTTGGCTTCTTTTTGAGTGGCTGCAGCAGCACTCATTTTTTCAAATAGTTATGTGTGTATCACCAGTGGTTCAAGCTGGTGGGACAGCCAGATTCAAAACAGAGCCATCCATCAGCAAGACAAATAAATTTTGGCCTTGTTGTGAATGTTTTAAGAGATGACAGATGTGGCAGTCAAGATTCTAGGGATAAAGGAAATGGTTGCAACAGCAACAGTAAAAACCGGAACCGAGCTTGGAGACCTATGAGAGAAACATTAAATGTCGATAGTGTTTTTAGTGAAAGTGAAAAAAGACAGCATAGTCCAAGACATAAATCAAATGGCTGCCACAAACCTAAAGGTAGCAAAGACCAGAATTTTAATAATTGGCCAAAAGAGAATCCAAAGCAGAAAGGTTTAATGACCATATTTGAAGATGAAATGAAGCAGGAAATAGGAAGCAGAAGTTCCCTTGACTCTAATGGAAAAGGAGCAGAGAAAAATAAAGGCGTCATAGAGAGTAAAGTTCATGCTGAAAACAGGCAGATGCAAAGGACCGAGTCTGGATACGAAACCAGTGATCACATCAGTAACGGGTCTGTTAGTTTGGACTCACCTGTTATTGATGGAAGTGGTACAGTAACAGATGTCAGTGGTGCTAAAGAACTGGAATCTTTCAGTGACCAAGTTAAGACAGGCAGCATAACTGTAGAACATGTGGACTGTACCTCCCATCAGAGCAAAAACCACTTAGAAGGTAAAAGTTACTTAACTATACTGTAATAGTTGCAGTAATTTATTGTTTCTTGTTACGAGATACCTAAAAAAACATATGGCAATAAAAATTATTTTTAAATAACTTTAAATATGAAAAATGAATTCTTTTTATTAAGACAATATATCATATTGTGATAAAGTATGAAAAGGAAGAAATAAAACTTATATTCTAAAAAAAAAGAGAGAGATGACAGATGTTCTCTAAAGAAATTGGATGGGGATAGAAATAAGCAGAGGAAACATGGAGGATAAAGGAAAAATTAGGAAGTAGTCCAGGGCTGGTAGCATGATAGTGGGAAAGATGGTCGCATCATCTTCAAGTGGCTCTGACTGAAGGTGTTTGCAACCATTTGCAAGTTAATCTTAATGCATTGTAAAATCTCAATTTCTTTATTACATATATTTGCAGGGCATATTCTGGGTGAAGGTGTCCACAAACATACACAAGCACTTGCAAGCATAGACCCTTAATCTAGTATGTGTTCTCCTTGGATTTTTTTTCTGGCAACTTGTGCATGAGGATATCTTAATAATTCTTTCACAAAGTTCTCCTATTCTGATCCTTCTCTATAAATGAAAAGACCATTTGTCTAGTTCTTCGTGACACAGACCTTGAAATGTTTGTTTCTTTTTTAAAAACTCCTTTCTCTGTTCCTCCATTGTGTGTCCTATCTGTCCAGGCATACCTCACTAGTACACTATAAACTGTCTGCTGTTGCTCTTTACCACTACCTCCACCAGTCTCTCACTGTCTGTTGCACGGATGACTTGCATGTCTGCTTAATACCATGATGTTTAGAAGGGTACCTGACTGGAGCATTTTTAAATGCATGAATACTTGTTCATCTGAGAACTTGTTTGGAGGTTCTAGCAGGGGTGTGCAGCTACTCGTATACCCTTGACCAAGGAATGGTCCTCTGTAAGGGGAGGTCATCCTCTTCGACTGAGTGTGTAGACTTTGGGAGGGATGCACATGGATCATTGAGGGAAGAAGGGGACATAGCCGGCTATATCAACCTAATCAACCCTGGCAATCAGGGGTGATAGATGTTGCAGCCAGATTGCCCTCACATCCTATTTGTTTGTTGGGTTACTTGCAAAATCTGTTTTACAGGTTTAGTGTTAGATACTAAGGTTTAAGCTTAATGTCGACAATGCTAATAAAATGTTTGAAGGAAAATAAGAAAAAGTTTGTTTTTCAAGAAGCTTGAGATTGGGAAACAAGTAGTTCGGTGAATCTGAGGACTTGCAGGAGTGTTAGTGATCAGCAATTATGAAAGTACTTTGAGATCTGCATGTATATAACTGTGTCTTTTTAGGAAACTCTCTTGTGTTAAAGCATTTAGTTGTAGTCTCAAGTCTATTTTATTATGTTGGGCAATAATGACCACAGCACCAGTCAGCCTTTACTGAAAGGAGCACAGGCTGCTGCTTTCTCTTACACAGTGCAGACCCAACTGCACCCCTGGAACTGTGCTGTGTGAACCTTAATCCTCTATGCCTAACGTATTGGAGGCAAGGAGGCCAATGGCCAGGGAACAGCTGCTTCCTAGCCAAATTGGCTTGCATGTGACAGTCCCTGACAGCCACCACATGTAGAGGGGACCTGAGTGCAAAGTTCCCATCAGGCAATACTGTGTGGGTAGAATGAGGCCATTCCTGCTATACCTCTGTCTGTCAGAGGAGCATATACCAAGGCCCAGACAGCAGGTCTGAGGAGTCCAGCCCAGTCTTACCCTTGAACCTACAGACACTTTTTTTCTATTTTGTTTTGAAAAGTTTCAAGTCTACATAAAAATTGAAAAACTAGCATAGTGAATATCTAATTTACCCTTCTTCTAGATTCACTTGTTTTTATTCCACATTTGTTTCTCATATCTTTGTTTTTCTGCAAGTATATGTCTTTATATAGAATACACACTTTATTTTCTTTGAGCCTTTTGCAAGGAGAGGGCTGTTTGGCTGAGCTGGCTGAGCATGTATCTTTTAAGAATAAAAATGTTTTCTTAATACATGGTAAACCTAAGAAAATCAGTTAGAACTCTTAACATCATTTACTATTTGACTCATACTCAGTTGGATCTAGTTGGCCTAAAATGTCTGATACATATTTTTAAATACAGGATTTAATTAGAATTTACTTGTTATTTTTAGGTATTATATCCTGTGGCCTCTTTATTTTAGGATGATTTTTGTTGTTCCTGGTTTTTTTTTTTTTTCTGACATTGAAGTTCTTTGTGAATGCACATTCCGTATTTTTCTCCTGATTTTTTTTTTTGCCAAAGGTTCCTCTTAGCTCTCAATTGCTTTCTGTGTCCTGTCAGAACATGCATGGTGCTGGGGTGGCCTACTGTTGGATATGCTCAGCCCAGATCCCTTGTTTAAGGTGGTGTTTGCCAGGTCTTCCCATTGAAAGGTATATTTTTCCTGTTTGAAGTTAGTAAAGTGATAGCTGGAGACATCTGGATATCTGATTCCCCAGCAGCCCTTCATGTTACTGGTCTGACATCATCGTTGATCCCTGCTTAGTTATCCTGAGTGATGCAGAAGTTTACCCTTCCTAATTCTGTCATTTTTTTCTACATTAAAGTTGCCACTTTATGACCATGGACCTGTGTGCATTGTTTCCACTTTGATAGCCATAATCCCTTATTATCATTTTGTTTTTGACCCTTAGTATATTAGCCTGTGACCCTCTGGTCTCTTAGCCTTGATCTTCTTCTAGTATAGTTAGGTGCTCTAGATTGGAAAGTGCCAGTGGCTTCTCACTGAATTCACTGCTAACTTTCACTGGACCAGGAAAACCCATCAGAGACCTGAGAGTTAATTTATCAGAGTTTTCTGTGTAGAGAGTAAGGCATATTTGTACTTCTCATGTGGTTAGAACAGACATGGTTACAGAGAGACCAGCCAGCGTACCCCTGCTATGCTTGCTGCCTGCAAGGACATAATGGAGAGGCCCATGGAGACCTAGGGAAGGCTGGAGCACTGTGTGCAGAAAAAGGTTGAATGAGCAGGGTTTAGTCAGTCCTTGGTGTGCTGCAGTCAAAACACTGTCCACGTTGGACTTGTTCCTCTCCCAGCCTGGCAAGTATCATTCCTGTTTCAGAGAGAGGAACTGAGGTAAAGGGAAGCCAGATGATTTAATGAAGGTTGCCACTATCTTCAGTGGAGTTTGACTCCAGTGGAGTAATTCTAAAGCAGTGGTGGAGAATCTATGGCATGTATGGCATAGTGAGCCGTTTGTTAATCACTGAAAGCTCTAAAAGGTTCACCATCACTGTTTTTAGAGCAATCTTCTAGTGTCTTCAAATTACCTTGTATTATTTAAAGGCTCTTTTAGATACATTCTATCAGTGTTGATTGCCTTGTTTGAAAACTTTATTTTTTGGAAAGAAATGACAATAATATATATACTGAGAGTTGATGGAAGTGTGTGACTTAGCTTTTAAAGTTGTTAAAGTTGTTTCAACTGTAGGTTTTTCATTTATAGTCTCCTGGTTGTGATGTTTGAAATGTCTAATTAGTAGTGTATTTTGTTTTTCTTTTTTCTTTTTTTGAGACAGGGTCTCGCCATGCAGTTCAGGCTGGCCTTGCGTTCACACTGTAACTCAAGGCCAGCCTAGAGGCTGGTCTGGAACTCACAGTGATCCACTTGCCTCAGCCTCCTAGTAGTGTATTTTTGCAGCTGATCTACACATGATATGGATTTTTTTAGAGAGACATTTAGGATTATAATTGGTTATAAGGAGTTCTTATATTTAATGTATATTTAATATATGAATATGATTTCTAGTGTTTTTTTTAAAAATAAGAGTCAGGTGTAGTCTTAGAGTTAATGTGTATAATTCATTTGAGCCATTTCTCCCCTCCACCTCTTCTGTGTTAATGCTTAGACTCATTTTAACTAAGAGGATAAATGAAAGTTTTAATGAAAATAGCAAATATGTACAAGTCTTACTCTTATTATTTATTTCTTTGTTAGTATGTTTGTAGTACATAGTGCTCTTGTTCATCTTAGGAAGGTATATGTATATGTATTTAGGGACATGTACATGGGAGTAGGGAGTAGGTATATGTATTTAACATGCCTTAATTCTTTTTAATTTCTCTTCTTTCCCCTTCCTCCATCTTTAGATCCACCTCCCATTTGCAAAAGATCTGTCTTCCTGTTCCCTATTATCTTTTATATGTTTTGAAAACTTATTTATGTTTTGAGTTGCTCATATAAGTGAAGGATCATTTTTATTCAGATTATTTTCATTTTTTCTTTTCTTCTTTAAATATGAGCTAGCATGTTTTATTTCTGTGTAGGTTCAGAAACAAATTTTAGAAAGTTTTTCTTTGTTACTAATTTCCTTGCAGTGTCAGATACGGGGAAATTTTGATGTTTTAGATCTTTCTAACTTGGCAGGACAGGCTGAGTTTCAGGAGCTAGATTTTCTCTTTTTGCAAGTTCTGGGAGGAAGAAGGGTGCTTGGGCTGGGGTGCCTTCCAGCCTTCCTGTGTAGGCTTAGGGCTTGGTCAGCAGATGGAGCTGTAGACATCTTTATTGCATACAAAGTATTCCTAATATTTGATCAATAGTAAGCTTAGATATACTTCAAATTTATAAAAAGCAGGAAGTGAGGTATTTCATAAGGTTTTATCTGAGGAGTTGCCTTAGTAATTATTGCCTTTTGTCTTTGTCTTGGGTTCTATAGGTTTGAGCCCATATGACAAATGAAACTTACAGTGTTATTGTAACTGCAAATGTATAGGGTAGTGGTGACAAACCTATGGCATGAATGCTGCGGCAGGCTGTTTGTATCTTTGCAAGCTCTAAAAGGTTCGCCATCATTGGTGTAGGATATCTGTACCAGAGCATGCTTTTACTAAGAGCAAACACGAGCATCTTCATTTTTCTCATTAACAGCAGAGGAATGGCTGTTGTCCACTATATGTTCTATTTAGTTATCTACTTACAATGTTCTGAATGTGACTTATGAAAACAAATCTTGGGTCTCCTTCCTTTCCCCAACAACCTTAGCATTCTGAGCTTTCCATTTCAACAGCTTTTTAGCAGTGATCATAGATAGCATCCTTGTTGGCATCTATGAGCCCCTGAAGTGTTTGTGTTTTATTACCACCCTGAGTCTGAGGGAAGTAGCTACCTGTCTGCAAGTCTAGCATGGAGCACAGGGTTTGCACCTTAATAAATAGCACCTTGATAAATAAGTGGAAAGGTTCTCTGAGAGCTAAGAAGTTCATTGCCAGGATTTTAGTCCTTTTTTTTTTCTAATCTAGCAAGTAACTTCATTGGTTTTCTTTTTTTTTTTTTTTGGTGCTGGGGATCGAACTCACGACCTCATGCTTGCCAGGCAGGCCCTTAAGCCACTGAGCTAAATCCCTGGCCCTTTATTGGTTTTCTTTAGTCCTATAACTCAGTTCTTTTCCTAAATGTTAAAAGTAAAACTGCGACTTCCAGTTAAGAAATTTGCTGTTCTCATTGGTGTAGTCTTGAAAACTTGTATCAGAAGTGTTCTTAAGTGAATCTTAAAGGGATTTTTTTTAGACATATGTGACTGCATGCGTTTGTCATGCAGTTCATGTAGTGAATCTGGAAAATTTTGTTTTAGGGCATTTTCTCAATTACAGTAACTCAGCATAAATTTTTTTTTTTTTGGTACTGGGGATTGAACTCATGACTTTGTGCTTGTCAGGGAGATGCTGTGCCGCTGAGCTGTATACCCGGCCCTTATCATAAATTCTTTAATAAAGTATATTAGAATCTAATGCTTTTTATAGTGTAAATAATTGATTTAACTAGTTAACTTGAATTTCTGTGTATTGGATTTTGTTAAGGTAAGGTGTAGTTATATAGATTTCAAGATTATTCGGTTTTGTAATCTAATTTCTCTAGAAGCTGGGTGAGAATTTTATGTGTGTGTGTGTGTACTTATTTTCTCTTATTGATGCCCCTGTATTTTTACAGCGCTTCTGTGCAGTTTAAAAAACTAGAGGTTGAGGCATAAAAAAGCTATGGCCAGATGGGTCTCCTTGAAGTTTGTGCAGTCATTCTCTTTGCTGGTTAGATGGAGCTCCTTGATGTAAGCTCTGTTTTAAGGTTTTTATCGTACATTTTTAGACAGGACTAATAAGGCTTTTTCATTTTTTGATGTGTTTCAGTTATTTTCACATTGCATTGTAATATTTTCTCTTTGTAATAGGAATTTTATAATAATATTTACTTGATATAACTGGCTATTATTTGAATAGTTGTGAATAGCCTAATATACTGCATTATATGAAAAATAATGTTATATACTTTATATAACATTATTTTACCAAATAGCAGGAATACTTTATTTTTTGTTATCATTAAAAAAATTTTTTAAAAAAATTTTATTTAAAGAGAAAAAAAGCAAAACAGAAAAAAGGGTGGAAATAATACAGAATTTAAAAAAAAACAGAAATCACTAGTTGATAAATTACATATTGTCCTCTTAGAAATAGTTGTTCATGTTACCAAATTAAAGCATACAAAAGTAGACATTCAAACAGTGAAGCAGCAAACAGTTCTGTTCAATGATCCAACAAAAAGTTAGTAATATGATTATCAATCCTACACACTTAAACATACATACAGTTATATCCTTTAGAGCACTTTTTTCCTTTTGCTTTTTAAGTCCATTATTTGTTCAATTACACCATGTTTCAGCTTACTTAGTACCTTACTGATCTGTTTTGTTTTTATTTCCTTTTTAATCACCTTATATAATTCTCGTTTTTTTTGAAGGTAGTAGAAATACGACAGAACAAGACAGAACAAAGCCAATTGAGACAGTGCAGTGAATTTGATACAGAACTTCACAGCAGGTTACCTGGATAACAGTAATAGATACCATCGTATATCTCATTATCTTCACAATAGTTGTCTAGTTAATTAAGTATAGCAAAATCAAACCAAAGACAAAACATTAAAAAATCAATCAAAAGACAATATTGAATAGAGCAAAACAAATAATCATAAATGAAACAAAACTGAAAACAACACTTGCTTTCAAAGAGAAGATAGAGGAGACCCCCTATATTTGCTATGTTGCATACAATCAACCTGCAAAGAGATGCTCAGACCTCTGTCCCCAGTTGCTAACAGGGGGCGGGGGGGGGTGGTAAGGGGGGTGTTTGGAGGGGGTTGGGATGTTTGATTCCTAGCCTGCACACTGGTAGGTTCAAGAGACACTACAGGGTCTCCTACTGGCTCACGCTGGAAGAAGGCGCTTACCAAGAGGGCAGACGAATTGCTTCTTTGTGCAGGCTCCTGGGTTCCGCCATGGGCTTGGCTGGGTCTCTGGGGCCTTTCTCTGGTTCTCCTCCTGGATCACGCCCGAAGGAGGCTCTTACCAAGAGGGTGGGCGAATTGCTTCTTTGTGCAGGCTCCTGGGTTCTCTATCATTTATTTTTTTGAGATAGGGTCCTTCTCTGTAGTTCAGGTTATCCTGGACTTGTTATATAACCCAGGCTGGTCTTTTACTTGTGGTGATCCTCCTGTCTCAGCCTCTTGGGTGCTGGGATTACAGGTATGTGCCACCATACTTGGCTATATATTCTTACAAATCGTAGAAATATTCACTTTGAAAATTTGGAATGTGACAGGAATTTCAGCTGTTGGCAGTTTATTTTTTATATACTTCTAAACATTGACCTAGTGGAAATTTAGTGCTGTTTACCTGAATTTGATTAAATCCTTACATATGCCTATATTTTCTGTTTTTTTTTTTTTTTTTTTATCGGTACCAGGGATCGAACTCACTACCGTGCGCTTGTTTACAAGGCAGGCACTTACGCCGCTGAGCTAAATCCCCAGCCCCTATGCCTGTATTTTCACCCATACAGATAATTTAGTAAGCCCATCAGTCAGCCCTTTCTCCTATCCTGTGTTTTGCACTCTCTTGTTGATTTTTGGCTCATGTAAGCCTTCCACCATGGCTCTCTGTGTGGACTATAAGTAATCAGGTATTTATGAGTGACTTTTTTTTTTCCTTTTTGAGACAGGGTCTTGCCATGTGGTTCAGGGTGGCCTTGGGCTCATTTTGTAGCCCAGGCTGGTCTTGAACTTGCAACGATCCTGCTACCTCAGCCTCCTGAGTGCTGGGATTACAGGAGTGCGTCACCACGCCTGGCTTGCAAGTGACTCTCACTGTTACAGATTTTTTAGTTTGAATTTATTAACAGTTTTTGAAAGAAACATGGGAAGTACCCATTGAGGTTGTTACTTAGCAGAAGGACTCCAGCTTCTAGCCTCTCAAATTCTTCTTGTTGCTATGGCCTTCTGTAGGAGCTTGGAAGGACCCCCCCCCCTTTATTTTCTTTTGTTTCAATTGCTATAAACAGAAACTGACAGTTGAGGCAGTCACTGGTCATTAAGCTTTCTCCATGGGTGGCTGATGCCTGGTTAATACTTGGCTGACGGTATTTGTAAGTGTGAATAAACTTCGGTATTAACAAAAATCTGAAATGAGCTCAACATGGGCAAAATACTAGCATGCACTATTTTTTCCTTCTGTGTTGCTTTCTTTACACAATTGTAACTTTATCCTCAGATTGTGAATCTTACATACTTTCTTGTAAAGACAACAAAACACATCTAACAAAATAAAAATTAAAAATCAGCTTAAAGACTATAGTGATTACTTTGAACGTATTGCTGTAGATTTTGTCATCATTTCAGTTTTCTTTATGCTTCAAAAATGGAAAAATGTTTGGAAAATGACCTTTTTATCTTGATGGTGATTGATTTTAGTTATAATTGAATTTTGTGCTTTGTCAAAGTTAGCATGTGGGAATTACTTGTGTGTGGGCTGTGGCTGGGCACCAGCAAGGTGGAGAGCTTTCTCCTGGCAAGTGGCCTTAGAGGGTGATTTAGAAACTGCACTGGATTTGTAAATGTTTTAGTATTGGAGACTGCTTTTAAGCCAGGCTTTCTAGGGAGGAAGGAAGAGGAGAAACAGATACCTGTTGAGTAGAGCCAGAAGAAGTACCTTCCAAAGTAGAAATAAGGCTTTTTGAGAAATAAAATGACCTATAGATGATAGTGATATTTTATGCCTTTGAACTCAAACTCCATTCCCAGTTTTACATTCTCTTACTCATAGTGCTGAAAGTATAGTGGTTCTATTTTTTTTTAAATAGATGGATTACAAATAATTTTATTTTAAGGAAGTTATAGGCATAATTTCTAGCACTGATTGGTTAACATAAGCCTAACTAGAGACTTAGGCTAGTATTATAAACTCCAAATGTACTGCCCCATTTTAGGTTTTTCTCAGCTTAATTATTAGCTGGGACATGTAATATAGATTCACTGAGAAATACAATAGGCAGTATTAGGCAGAAGTGACATCTAATTGCAGTGTTTGTGTGCAAGTGTGTTTTGGGTATTTCTTTGGTATTAAGTAGTGAATGTTTTGTCTGTGACCACAGAAACAGCTAAGGAGATGCTAGTAGACACAGTGTGCTTGCCTGTGTCCAACAGAATTCTTTCCTGGAATGAGGACATATTCTGTGAGTCATTGATTGCACTGGTGGCTCTTCCTGGCTCAGCACCTGGAGGGATGTTACTCTGTGTCTGCTGGGCTTACTGTCCTAAAGCCTAAACTGAGCCAGTCCCTGGTTGATACATTTTAAAATTGTTTTCCATTCAGAATTTAGTTTTCAGAAGTAAGAGATTCAATATTTATCCATTTTTTTTCTTTTTAAAACTACTGATTTAAAGATTTGTCATTCAAGAACCAAAAAGTGCTAGACATGCTTGTACATGCCTGTAATCCCAGCACTTAGGAGGCAGAGGCAGGAGGATTGCCATAAATTTGAGGTCAGCCAGGGGTACATGGTGAACTCAAGGCCAGCTTGAACTACATAGGGGAGTCCCTGTCTCCAAAAGACAAAAACAGACAAACAAACTAATAAAAACAAAGACTGTGAAGAAATTAGTGCCATTTCAGTTGTTCTACTTGGCAGCTTTATTATGAGTGTCAGATTCCATCACTTTCACTGAGATGACCTAAAAACCAGTCTAGAAAATTTTCTGAGATACTTTAATATTCAGATACTTCCTGAGACAGACATGAGATGTCTTCCCATCAGATTGCAAAGGTGTGCAAAAACTTCTGTGTTTTCAAGGCTAGCCTGAACTATACATAGTGAGACCCTGTCTCAAAAAGACAAACAAACAAACAAAAAACAAAACCTCTGTGTGTGTTGTGTCAAGCGAATGGAGTAAGGAAGAGAGCAACTTCCAGAAGGTCAGTTTTGTTTTGGAAAAGATAGTGGTAGCAGTGGCATGTATTTTTGGCACCAGCACTAGTAGTGCTGGACAGGCAGCCCTGTCCACAGGTTGCAGAAGTGAGGTTCTCCCCTGGTCATATCTGCTGTTGTTTTCTCTTCCTGTCACACTCAACTACTGCCTGAATTCTCTGCTTTGCAACCGAGCTGCAGGGTTCTGACACTCAGTAATAGAGCAGAGTTAACACTTCATTTAACTGCCAACCTTGGGGAGCGAGATGTTCCACATAAGTGATTTCTCTAGTAATCCCACAAGAACCAAAACTTTTTAGACTTTTAACTCCTTTAAGAGAGAGAGAGAGAGAGAGAGAGAGAGAGTGTGTGTGTGTGTGTGTGTGTGTGTGTGTGTGTGTAAAGAAAGGGAACTATGAATGCTTTCAGTTACTTGTCCGTTTTATTATACTACTTTTCTGCAGTAAGTGTCTCCCTAAAATTGTGTGCTTTGTTTTGTGTTTCTGCCTTGTTTTTCTTGTTTTTTTTTTGAGATAAGGTCTTGCTATGTAGTTGTAACTGGCTTTGAGCTCACTGTGTGACCCAGGCTAGCCTCGAACTCATGACAGTTCTTCTGCCTCAGCCTCCCGAGTGCTGGGATTACAGATGTGTGCCCACATCTGGCCTCTGCTTTGTTTTTATTTTGACTTCTCTGGAAATTGGTTGTTGCTTTTTGGCACTTTTATGTTAATGTCTACCTCAGTTTCTCTTATTTGTTGCTCCTACTACTGTTAAGGGGATGCAACAACAAAAGTTAACCCTGAATGAAAATTTAAGGATCATTCCTATAAAGAAATAACGTAAGTGTGTAAATGTTAGGAATTTCCTGTGGTATTCTGAAAGACCATGTTGCAGAAAAGGTCAGGAGCATATATATATGTAAAACATATAAGCATAAGCCTCCATTCATGTAGGTAGTTGCAAGAAGTGATATGTGTCCTTGACTAATATTAGTCTTCTAGGAAGATTAGCCAGTACATGAAACAGAAAAAAATCAAGAGGATACAGATCTGAGTGCTGTTGTTTAGTCCAACCAGAGCTAAGTGCTGTGTTACTTAGTCCAGAGAACCGAGTTTAGCTAAAAGCTGGTGCTTTGTCTGCAGAGCACAGAACTGAGTACTGTTACTTAGTTCAGGCACTTCGATTTGACATTTCCATCGTGGCTTTGCTTCCTCTCGTGTAATGGCCAAAGTGATGCGCTCTTGTTGTTTCCTGGTTTAAGAATTGCTGTGGGGAGGCTTCTAAAATATTACGGTACTATATTTGCCCCAGGTGCATCTTTTACAAGAAGGAGTTAAAATGCATCATGTCCATTATATAATTTTCTTGAGAAAAAAGGTTTAGCCCCCCCCCCCCCTATTATAACAGGGTCTTGCTGTGCAGTTCAGCCTGGCCTTGTGCTCACTTTGTAACCCAGGGTGGTCTCAAACCCGCAATGATTCTCTTGCCTCAGCCTCCCAAGTGCTGGGATTACAGGCGTGTGCACCACGCCGGGGTGAAAATGGTTTAGTTTTGATGAATGTGTTATACTTGTGAGCTGCCATTTAAGAAGACGGTATCAAATAACTCATTTCTCTCATTTCTTCCAATCCATAGTGGGTAGGCATAATCAGTGAGGTTAGAGAAACTATGAGCATCCCAGTGAGGAAGGTGAATCCAGAAATCAGCCATCACCCCAGGCCATCAGGGCGAGGTGGAAGGGCTTTGTTTTGAGCAGTCTCACACAACTTTTCTGGTGGTGTGGTGGGAGTGGCGACCCCACTCATCTGTCTTGGGCAAGTTGACTAGAAGAAGGCTTGCTGCAGAGGAGTATGGTGAGGAGGGTCCAGAGGATTGAGTTTTAGGTGGAGAAGTATGGGGATGGTGAGTTGGAAGTAAGTACATGATGGTAGGAAGAGTTCTCACCACCATGTTCCTCAGCCAGGAGCAGAAGTGGGGATATTTGTGCCAGATCTGGTAGATGTTAGGTCTCTGCTCCTTGTGGTGTTTTGTTTTTGTTTTCCTGGAAATTTGGCATGGAAGTATCCTGAGGTAAAAAGTTGGAAAAGTGGCAGTAGGCACCTGGGATTGAGGGCAGCGTGTCTATGCAGCTTCAGGGTATAGAGCCTGTAACATTACTATGGTCATCTACAGGAGCAGATGCAGTGTGTGCAGAGTGGTTAAATTAGGTTTCCCTTAGTGAATGCAAAGAGCAGGCCCAAGGTCACTGAGGTGTGATTGTGATGCTGTCTCTAGATCAAAGCTGACCTTGAAATCTGAATGTATATAGGGCTCTGAAAGTTTTTGGTATGAAAACAATGGTATCATGACTGCGTTTGTATTCATGTTAGTAATGATGATCTTGTGATCGTTATATAACACAGAGGATGGCAGAAGACAGAGTGGCAGTCTTTGGAGAGCTGATTGGTCTTAATGAGTCATGCATTGTAATATCTGAACCTTACCTTAAAGGAATACATAATTGTTAGCCACATCTTTATGAACTCACATAGTGAAAACATTTTCCCATTGCAGTATTTCACAGTCAGCCCCCTCCATCATTTCTGTAATACCACAAATCCAGTAGTATGGTGGATGGGGACGGGTGTGTTTTCCACCCCAAGGAAGTAGTTTGTAAGCATTCTCATGTTCTGTGGGGTCTGAGGCACACTGAGGCCATTTGCCCACCATCAGCTAGCTCCTAAGAGTTGTAGAGGATGGAAGGCTTTTGATCATTCTGTGTTGTGTGTCCCTTAAATGTCAGTCTCTGGATGACCAGACATACAAAATGGATGAGTGCCACATATGCTAGAAGGGAAGCAGTGAGCCATTGTTTGGCTCTCCTTGAGGGAATACCGTGTCCTGGAGGATTGTGATAATAATGTATTCTGAAATTTTAAAACTGACATTTGACTTTGAGTTTGTTCTCACCCAAGTGTGGAACTTGTGGGTACCTTCCTGGTATCAGTCTGTTACTTCCCTCTTAGCCTCCTTCAATAAGTAGCAAGTTCAGGCATAGCTTGCCTTAACATGTTCATAACAGTTGTGCTGCTAGGTGACTTGAACCACCAGTGGTACATGCATGACTGTCCCATTGGGTGCCTTTTTATTCTTATTATTCTTATTATTCTTTTGTCTTTTTTTTTTGATAATTTTATTTAAAGAGAACAAAACAAAACAAAACAGAATAAAGGGTAGCGACAGTACAGTATTCCAAGGAAAAAAGGAAAACAACAACAACAAAAAAAAACCTAAGAAATTATTACTTGACAAATTACATACTGATTTCTTGGAAATAGTTGTTTAAATTACAAAGTTAAAACATATAAAGTAGACATTCAAACAGTGAGACTGTTAACAGCTCTACTCCACGATCTGACAAAAACAGCAATATGGTCATCCATCTTACCCACTCAAATATACATGCAATTATATCAAAAGGGTAAAATTAAACACAACAAAACAGAGCAAAGCAGATCACAAGAAAGCAATGTAAGAGACAAAAATTTCAGAACTAGACAATCGGAGATATTCACTCTCTATCATATTGACTCTTGTTTTCTTCCAAATAGTTGCCCATATTGTCACATACAGGGAATTCACATGAAACAACCTAGTATGGAATTGATCTGAGCAGGACGAGGAGGGCATTTCAGGTCTTCAAGACCAGACATTAGGGAAGCCAAGAATGGCTGTCATAGTGTCTCATTCTCCTCAAAACAGCTGTCCATACCTTCATGTGTGTTGAACTTAAACAAGACAAAGCAAGCTAAGATCACTTTGAACAAAAAGTGATAGTTTTGCTGGACTTCACATCATGACATTATGGAATCAGCACTGGGTATTGTATTGTAGTGTCTCTTTTTCTTCAAAGTAGTTGTTCATTTCAACATGTGTTATATAGTTGGTTCTCGTAAACTGTTTATAAGCTCTACACGTGCATGAGTCTCTACATGTATATCTATCATTACTGTATTAGCAGGAAAACAAAACAAAGCAAGATAAAACAATTCCTAGAAAAGCATGAGGCAGAAAAGTCACATAAAACCGCAATACAAGGTGATCTACAATGGTTACCATGGTGTGTCAGCAGTGTATAACAACATTAATAAAAACGAAGCATTGGAGACATTATAAGACTTAAAAAGCAAGTAATAATCAAACCAGAGTGGGTATCTTAGTGAATCTTGTCGTCTTCAGTGTAGTTGCCTATACACTTAGATTTGATGCTATCCATCATAACAGATTTAAATAATATCAGTCAATACAAAGTAGCAATCTAACAAACCAGATTCAAATAAGATCAGTCATAATAAGACAGTGTAAGTTATAAAGGGCTTCAGATTAAGTTGATAGGAAAATTAGGCATGATTACCATAATATGTCCTCTTATTTTTGGGATAGCTGACCATGTCCTCAAGTCTAGCGTAAGTAGACAAACTGAAACAGCACATAATCGATCCAAGCAGAGTGGTGAGAATAATGTAAATTTTAAATCTTATTACCCCATTAACAATATCCTCTGCCTCCCTTTTTTAGACAATTCCTCCGCTTTCACTCCCATGGGGTACACTGCTTGTCTTGGGTCCCACTGCCTCCCTATATGGAGCAGCTCAATGGACCCTATCTCCTGATCTACTCTGCCTGTGTTTCTCTCTGTTAGT